>JASTWQ010000400.1:42500-152500 GCA_035220615.1 Leptothorax acervorum
GAGAGTCTCATTACAAGTACCCTAATTAACGGTCATACACTTGTCGCTTTGCTTCGGTTTGACGTCTTGTCATATCCCTACGTCGCCCTCGGAGTCGCAGTTCGCATGTCCGTGCGTTAGCGCGACCGGAGATCACGACGGCGAAGGCCGCTGAGAGCGGCCAAGTCCCGATGGTCTCGATAATACGCCGCCGGCGCCCGTAAGCGGCCGTGCGTAGGACCGTGCGTCGCCGACCGCTCGTCCGGCCGGTTGGGTACTGTAAGAGGTGCGGTGCGCTCGGCGAGCCGAGCGACACGAGAGATACGTACGGTCGGGCGAACGCGTTTCTCGCGTATCGTACGTTCCTTAAGAAATGTTTTAACGCTTTTTCGATGAAAACCACGAATGATGGAAGCACGTACGGGATCGTTTTTCTTTCGAAGTCGACTCGTCGCTTCTGGGATGTGCGTGCCGTAGAGGCACACACGGTACTCGTCGGCGGGAACGCTCGTTCGCCCTGACCATGCCGTTCGCTCACGCGCTCGCACCGTCGATCGCACCGTAAACAAATTTTATTTCACGAACACAGCATTGCCACGAGTCGGTGTCGAAAGACCGAATAGCTCATATGTGGCGCGCACATAGTGTTGGACGCGCGATCTTCCCTCGTTCTCAGACAAACGTGATCGGATGTATCGTCGCGCTTACTGAATATCAACTCCACGGATACGAGTGGCGGAAGGAAATCTTCGCAATTTCGCTTCCCGCTTACTTGTACGCCTTAGCGAAATTTTTCAGCCGGTGATGCTTGAACGGGCTGCCACCGGTTGTGACCAAGTTCCTCGACGTCTCAGCATCGCTTCGTCGATCTAGCGTCAGGGCTAGGCGGCATTACGCCGCCACTATGGGAGAATGAGAACACAAATGTACATATAGTATATGATCTTTATACTAAATGCGATACAATATAACAGAGTGTCGTCGACCGGCTTTACAAAGACCGGCGGCAATAACACGACACCACACACGGCTACTCTCTCTCCTTCCAGAGAGAGCTGCTAGCCGGAGCTGTGTGCGCTCGTTCGTCGGCAGCGTGCAACGCGCGCGGACGCGACGGGCGCGAGTCGCTCGTTCACGAACGAGCGACCGAACGCACGAAGCTCCCTGGTTGATCCTGCCAGTAGTCATATGCTTGTCTCAAAAATTAAGCCATGCATGTCTCAGTGCATGCCGAATTAAGGTGAAACCGCGAATGGCTCATTAAATCAGTTATGGTTCATTAGATTGTACCCACATTTACTTGGATAACTGTGGTAATTCTAGAGCTAATACATGCAAAACAGAGTCCCGACCAGTGATGAAAGGGACGCTTTTATTAGATCAAAACCAATCGGTGGCGTGCGGTCTCCGTGCGTCCACCGTTTACTTTGGTGACTCTGAATAAGTTTGTGCTGATCGCACGGTCTTAGCACCGGCGACGCATTTTTCAAATGTCTGCCTTATCAACTGTCGATGGTAGGTTCTGCGCCTACCATGGTTGTAACGGGTAACGGGGAATCAGGGTTCGATTCCGGAGAGGGAGCCTGAGAAACGGCTACCACATCCAAGGAAGGCAGCAGGCGCGCAAATTACCCACTCCCGGCACGGGGAGGTAGTGACGAAAAATAACGATACGGGACTCATCCGAGGCCCCGTAATCGGAATGAGTACACTTTAAATCCTTTAACGAGGATCCATTGGAGGGCAAGTCTGGTGCCAGCAGCCGCGGTAATTCCAGCTCCAATAGCGTATATTAAAGTTGTTGCGGTTAAAAAGTTCGTAGTTGAATCTGTGTCGCACACCGTCGGTTCACCGCTCGCGGTGTTTAACTGGCGTGATGTGGGACGTCCTACCGGTGGGCTTAGCCTCGCGAGGGGCGGCCCAACTAATATCCCGTCGCGGTGCTCTTTACTGAGTGTCGAGTCGGGCCGGTACGTTTACTTTGAACAAATTAGAGTGCTTAAAACAGGCTATCCTCGCCTGAATACTGCGTGCATGGAATAATGGAATAGGACCTCGGTTCTATTTTGTTGGTTTTCAGAACCCCGAGGTAATGATTAATAGGGACAGATGGGGGCATTCGTATTGCGACGTTAGAGGTGAAATTCTTGGATCGTCGCAAGACGGACAGAAGCGAAAGCATTTGCCAAAAATGTTTTCATTAATCAAGAACGAAAGTTAGAGGTTCGAAGGCGATCAGATACCGCCCTAGTTCTAACCATAAACGATGCCTGCTAGCGATCCGCCAAAGTTCCTCCGATGACTCGGCGGGCAGCTTCCGGGAAACCAAAGCTTTTGGGTTCCGGGGGAAGTATGGTTGCAAAGCTGAAACTTAAAGGAATTGACGGAAGGGCACCACCAGGAATGGAGCCTGCGGCTTAATTTGACTCAACACGGGAAACCTCACCAGGCCCAGACACCGGAAGGATTGACAGATTGATAGCTCTTTCTTGATTCGGTGGGTGGTGGTGCATGGTCGTTCTTAGTTGGTGGAGCGATTTGTCTGGTTAATTCCGATAACGAACGAGACTCTAGCCTGCTAAATAGGCGTACCTTATGGTATCTCGAAGGCCCCCGGCTTCGGCCGGCGGGTTTTTACTACCAACGTACAAACAAATCTTCTTAGAGGGACAGGCGGCTTCTAGCAGCACGAGATTAAGCAATAACAGGTCTGTGATGCCCTTAGATGTTCTGGGCCGCACGCGCGCTACACTGAAGGAATCAGCGTGTGTTCCCTGGCCGAAAGGCCCGGGTAACCCGCTGAACCTCCTTCGTGCTAGGGATTGGGGCTTGCAATTGTTCCCCATGAACGAGGAATTCCCAGTAAGCGCGAGTTATAAGCTCGCGTTGATTACGTCCCTGCCCTTTGTACACACCGCCCGTCGCTACTACCGATTGAATGATTTAGTGAGATCTTCGGACTGGTGCGCGGCAATGCGTCGGCATTGCCGATGTTGCCGGGAAGATGACCAAACTTGATCATTTAGAGGAAGTAAAAGTCGTAACAAGGTTTCCGTAGGTGAACCTGCGGAAGGATCATTAACGTTACGGAGGTCCTGCTCTGTGCGAGTCGAGAGACTTGGCAGCAGTCGGAGACTGAAAGTACACATTTTATACACAGAGAGACCTGACACAGAGTCAAAAATCAGTGAGAGCGCATTCTCCGAGCGCGCTTCTCTCGTGTTTGCGCGCCGTAGCGCCGCGTTCCGCTCAACGCGCTCATCGCGCCGAGAGTCGTGACACGCGCGCGCTTAGCGCTGCGAACGAAACGCCGCAATGGATGCAGAGTATTGAGCCCTGCCTTTGAAAATTGGTAGCGGTTAATCGGGACGATCGGGAGCGAGGCGCTTTTAGCGCTTACCGGTGGTAACCTATGCCGCGCGGCACCTTCGTGCGCGCTGAAGGGCGGGAGAGACACACTACCACATGTGAACCTCCGCGCCCGATGGTTTTTCAAAGACTTTCGCCCCGGCTCTCGCGAAGCGAATTTCCACCGAAGCGGCCATTGTAGGTGGAGAACGGTCGGCGACGGCGGAAGAGCGATTGCCGGATATGCCGGTGATCCAGTCGGTAAGGGAGCCAACATCGGAGCGGCGCGAGAGCGACACCGTGGTGCCAGTGGTTTCGGCAGAGGCGCCGATAATATGGATACTGACCGCGAGTGGTCAGGTAGACCAGCCGTCTGACGACTTCGAGAGTCCAGACTCCGACGGACTGTCCGACCTCGACCAGCCACGCCGCCAATGAGGGCCCGACCGGTTGTATGGCGAGCGTGCGCGAAGCCGGAGTACGGCTATAAACTGTTTAATTTTGATAAAATTAGCCATTAGAGCCCTTTTCAGTTCAATATGAGTTCCTTTTCGGTGACGCGTTTTCCAGTTCACCAGTATTATATTATATTATATAGGATTACGGACACGCCCATCAGGCATGGCCACTTGGCCTCTTGCGTTAGC
The DNA here is from genome assembly GCA_035220615.1 of Leptothorax acervorum. NCBI lineage: Eukaryota > Metazoa > Arthropoda > Insecta > Hymenoptera > Formicidae > Leptothorax > Leptothorax acervorum. Next base: position 46,475 of record JASTWQ010000400.1, read on the forward strand.
GATATGATTATGTTACGATTTATTACGCCCAATTCATTTACTTTATTTTGTTTCGGCTTACGCCAGCGATGATGATTATTTACGTTTATTTTAACGCGCGAGAATCGGGCGAGAGATTCGCGCGAATAGGCTTGAGCCACACACAATCTCCAGGATAAACTCACGCGAGGTCAACGACTAGGACCTGGTACCCACTCCAGACGAGTCGACGTCAACGTACGATAACGCGTCCGCGAGTTAGTTACGCAAGAGTTTTCTTCACGGCGAGTTGATTGTAACGCGTTAGTTGAGACCTAGTACACACCCCTAGTAGGTCGGCGTCAATGTCCGATGACGCGTTCTAAATCTAGAGCTTATTTCCGAAATGCGATAATGTGGACGCGTTGCGAGGGACCTGGTACACGTCCCAAGCGGGTCGGCGTCAAGCTGCGATAGCGCGTTCGGCAACTAGCGTTGCAGGGGTCATCTCCGAGAACTGACTGCGGGGGCGTCCTCTCGAGGACCTAGGACACGGGCCTAGGGGGTCGGCGTCAAAGACGGAGGACTAGAAATGGACCCAGCCATTTTCTGCAGGGAAGTCGGTTGCCAGAGTGTCGAGGGGCATCCCAAAGAGGGTGCGCATAGGTCGGCGTCAACGTCGGAGGACCAGAATCGTCCACGGGCATTTTCTTCGGGGAAGTCGACCGCCAACGGACTAAGTAGCATCCCCGAGAGGGTGCGCACAGGTCGGCGTCAACCTCCGACCCAAACTCCGAAAAGTGAAAACCTGGTGCAGCGGGGCCGTCTGAGAAGGTCCCACACATGGTACCTGCAGTGGAAATTTCCACGTCGGGGCCCCACGATAAGAGTTACGGGGCACACACGCGTCAACCACGTGAAAACAGCGTGTCGGCATGTGCGAAAACATGCAAAAACGGCTGACGTCAGCGTGGCGTGATCGCGAATATCGAATAACAACCCAAGAGTGGGGATGGCGCGAGTGGTAGGGAGCCACAGCGAGCGACATTGCTCTTGGCAGTCTATCGGATACAGTCGTAGCGTGCGGACGTTCTACGCACTGTATATAACAACCGGTAACTCCCGCGTGATTGCGCGTTAAATTTCTCGTTTGACAATAGCGAGCGGTAAATAGCTACCATCTGTAAAACGACACATTGCGTGCGTGAAGTGAAAAATTGTAATAAATACAAAAGTTAACGATTTATAATAAATAATTCGTCTTTAGTGAAAGTCGTGTCTCAAGATTAATTTAACATACTTACCTTCTACTCACCTTGTCCCACGGCGGTGATACAACGTTGTCCAGCGACTCCTTGGTGAAGCGAGACTTCGGGGAAGTTCATCTACGGCGACGATCCATCCTGGGCAGGAACCTGAAACAGAAGAAAATAAATTAGTATAGTTAATAATCGAGGCCAGCGGATATCCGATACGGAGAGCGCAGCGACGGTGATGGTCCACTGGGGCATCCACCTATAACACAAAGCGGATATTTAATTATCGTTAATAATAATATATGCGAGCGGTAACTTGGTATGCGGTGACGCGAGGATCCAGGGGACGCGGCAACAGTAAGCAGCTATCCGGTATGCAGTGAAGCTAGGATCCGGGGAAGCGGCAGCGACGGTGATGATCCATCTGGGATATCCACCTGCAACAGAGGGGAGAAATTACCCTAACTTATATTAGAGATTATATCTCCAGCACACCTTCTCGGTAGTTTTAGGTCAAACCGAGTGGCGACCGTGATTTTGGAAGTGATAACGCGTCTCCCACACTCTCAAACGGCCACGTCCGGCTACAGTAATAGAGGTGCGAGGAACGCAAGCTACGCAACTGTGGACCGACATACACGTGAAGAAGAACCTGCGGGGCTGAGGATTCCCTGAGCGTCGTGCTACGACATCCCGGTGACACGAGGAGGTCGGCGAGAATAGCACGCTTACTCGAAATATTTTCAAACATGGCGACCGTGACAGGACACGTATACCGTGTCTGCATTGCGTAGTGAATATTCTTCAAATACAGTGCGCGTGAAATACGGCACACAAAGACACTAGAGAACCTATCGCGACCGTGAATCAAAGTCCGACACGTGTTATAACAACGTGCGTGAAAAGTGCGAAATCGTGCGGCGACAGACAGCCGAGGCGGTATAACCATTCGTACGAAAAGCGTACGAACGCGTAGTGCGCGACAAAGGACACGTCCGATAGCAATTAGTGCGATAAAGCATCAAGTGCGTGAAGCACATCGGGTGCAACGGTGCATCGTGACACAGGTCACAATCAATAGCAATCAGTGCAATAAAGCAGCAAGTGCGTACAGCACAGAGGATACGCGAGTGTATCGTGACAAAGGTCACAACACATAGCAGTTAGTGCGACACAGCAGCAAGTGCGTGTAGCACAACGGATGCGAAAGTGCATCGCGGCAAGGAGCGGCCAGTCAGTGGCACGAGCTTCAATATGCAGAAGATATCTTCGATATCAAAGAGAAATTTAAGCAGCACTTTTGGGGCTGCCAAGCGCAAATGCGCTTTAGACAGCAAGTCTATTTTGGCAGATACAAGCCGGGAGAAGCATCCATGACGGAGTACGCACTAGACATGGCGAGGCAAGACAAAACGTCAGTCCCGCCGATGACAGACGAGGAAGTTGTTCAAACACTGAGAGAACACTTCGACAGTGACATCGCGCGTGAACTACGGCCCTCAGTAGTGCGAAACGTGAATGAGATGATCAGCATGTTAGACACCCTCGAGAACGAGAGGGAGACGAGAAGAATGCGCACGGATGCGCGTAAAACGGCGGACAAGCCGATAAATCGCATGGAATACGGCCCAGAGCGATCCACCAACCGGAACACATACGCGAGGAACGATGGACGTCAAGACAATTTTGCCAGACGCGACGCGACGAGAACATCGCCGCAAACAAAGTCGACCAGCTGGCGAAAGGCGGACTCACCCGCGATGAAGCAGAGAGGAAGAGTGGCCATCGTCGAGGAGCCAGACAGCGATGACAGCCAGGGAAAGGCGAAAGTTACCCGATATACGAGGGATAAAGATAATTATCCCAGAAAAGAGATAATTACGAAAGGATATCAAAAGGAGAGAGAAGAGAAGCCACGTCGAGACGACCGCGGGAGAAAACTCGCGGCGATAACGGCGAAGGGAGATGCGAGCAAAGCAGAAGATAACGACGGAGAGGAAAGTGACATCTCCGACACAAGCGACAAGGAATGCTGCATAATAACGCAGGCGTCAGATGAGAAAACCCAGTCTGACGGGGAGCCCGTTAAAACCACGAATGACGGGGAGTCGAGTGCAAGATCGACGAGAGAGACAGGGGTGACAGGTGCGCGCGTGATTGACGGTGGCAAAGAGACGGAGAGCAGAACCGCGGCGGAACAGCAGTCAGGGGACGAAGTCAGGGGAAACTTTGATGGAGGTCCGTAGCGATTCTGACGTGCAAATCGATCGTCGGAACTGGGTATAGGGGCGAAAGACTAATCGAACCATCTAGTAGCTGGTTCCCTCCGAAGTTTCCCTCAGGATAGCTGGCACTCGGCCGTTCCGCACGGAACGCGCGCGAGTCTCATCTGGTAAAGCGAATGATTAGAAGCCTTGGGGCCGAAACGACCTCAACCTATTCTCAAACTTTAAATGGGTGAGAGCACTGGCTTTCTTGAACTATGAAGCCACGAGCATCTCTGATCAGAGTGCCAAGTGGGCCATTTTTGGTAAGCAGAACTGGCGCTGTGGGATGAACCAAACGCAGAGTTAAGGCGCCCAACTCGACGCTCATGGGACACCATGAAAGGCGTTGGTTGCTTAAGACAGCAGGACGGTGGCCATGGAAGTCGGAATCCGCTAAGGAGTGTGTAACAACTCACCTGCCGAAGCAACTAGCCCTGAAAATGGATGGCGCTGAAGCGTCGAGCCTATACTCTGCCGTCAGCGGCAAGTGGGGCTGGGGGGGGGGGGGCGGCCGTGCGTGTCTCGTGCACGTACGCGTCGCCACGAAGCCCTGACGAGTAGGAGGGTCGCGGCGGTGTGCGCAGAAGGGTCTGGGCGCGAGCCTGCCTGGAGCCGCCGTCGATGCAGATCTTGGTGGTAGTAGCAAATACTCCAGCGAGGCCCTGGAGGACTGACGTGGAGAAGGGTTTCGTGTGAACAGCCGTTGCACACGAGTCAGTCGATCCTAAGCCCTAGGAGAAATCCTATGTCAATGGCAGCGTACATATACTCTAGTGTTCTTGAACACGCAAAGAGGCGCAAGCGAGCACGCCGGAGGTGTGTGCGTGTTGTGACCGAGAGGTCCACCATCACCGCCTCTCGGAAGGTGCGGCTTCGCTAAAAGCGAGCGAGAGAGACACACGCCCGTCGGGCGAAAGGGAATCCGGTTCCTATTCCGGAACCCGGCAGCGGAACCGCATACAATTCGGGCCCTCGTAAGAGTGTTCGTCGGGGTAACCCAAAATGACCTGGAGACGCCGTCGGGAGATCCGGGAAGAGTTTTCTTTTCTGTATAAGCGTTCGAGTTCCCTGGAAACCTCTAGCAGGGAGATAGGGTTTGGAACGCGAAGAGCACCGCAGTTGCGGCGGTGTCCGGATCTTGCCCTCGGACCTTGAAAATCCAGGAGTGGGCCACGTGGAGGTGTCGCGCCGGTTCGTACCCATATCCGCAGCAGGTCTCCAAGAGCCTCTAGTCGATAGACTAATGTAGGTAAGGGAAGTCGGCAAATTGGATCCGTAACTTCGGAATAAGGATTGGCTCTGAGGAGCGGGGCGTGTCGGGCTTGGTCGGGAAGCGGGTTTGGCTGACGTGCCGGGCCTGGGCGAGGTAAACGCTCGGTGTTCTCGCACCGGTTCCGGGATCCGTGCTCGGTCCCGTTCCTTGGCCTCCCGCGGATCTTCCTTGCTGCGAGGCTTCCGTGGCGGCGCGAGCCGTCGTGGTCGTGTGGGCACCGTCGAGTTTTCCCACTACTCATCTAGTGAGTTCGTGATCCACGGAAGCCGAGCTCTTCCGCTGCTGCGCCAATCAGATACTCTCTTGTCTGACACCGACATTAGAACATTAGTGCGTACACGCGATAGCTTCTAGTATATTTAAGTTGCGTCATACTCGTTATTCACGAGTCTCCTGTACAAGATTGATTTGATATAAAGTTTTCTGGTAGCCTCAATAAAAGTGCAGTTAATTACCTTAAAACCTACTGAACATTTAATTGCTGTAGCGGCGAATCGCTACAATTGGTGACCCCGACGTGATCTGTTCGGTTCAGTGCACGTTCGAGAAGTTTCTCGTCGAGGCCCGTCTCGCGTCCACCGACCCTGTCGGGGGGACACCCGACGGCATTTTTATCTGTTGCAGATTTAGCCGGTATACGGCTCGTACCCAAAAAAGGAGATCGACGCATATTAGGTGCAGACGCAAGTTCTTCTCACTCGCGTTCAAGCCCCTAGCAACAACAGCGCGCCATTACGCACGACACGCCATTGGTCAAGACTCGTTCAACGTTAGTGCCTCATTGGGCAGCCCGACCAACCGATTTTCTTCCTTGGCGAGGCTGTTTCTGGCGGTTGACCTTCTGCACTGGTGCAACGGCTCGTCGCAGCTCATCGCGGTCCTGCATTCTCGTCGCAGCTCGTCGCAGTCGTCGAGACATTCGTTCTGTAACGTTGCTCTCTCATTTACTGGTGTTATCAGCGCATGCGAGGTAGGCCGTTCCCACGAGTAAGCGCCTGTTGTCGTGTGATTCGTGCATATTTAGCGCGCGTTCGCAACGTAACCCTGCGCGTGCCATTGTAACGCTTCCTATCGCGTCCTATTTCTCTGTAATCATGTCAGAACCCGCGCGTGTGGAATCATACCGCGTTCCTAAAATTCCGCCATTTTGGAAAAGCGAGCCGGAAGCGTGGTTGTTGCAAGTCGAGGCGTCATTGCGCGTGGCGGGAATTACTGTCGACCGAACAAAAGCCGACTATTTGTTAACGGGCGTCAACACGGAAGTAGTTGCACACATCTCTGATTTACTTAAAGCGGATCCGCCGCCGGATAACCTTTTCGAGCGTCTCAAAGAGCGTATCTTATCCGTTTATGCGACGTCTTCCGAATCTCGCTTGCGCAGCCTGCTAAAAGGTCAGGTGTTAGGCGATCAAAGGCCTTCACACCTTCTTAATCACATGAAAAATCTTAATAACGGTCAGTGCAGCCCAGCGGTGCTCAAATCTTTGTTTATCGAGCAACTTCCTGACTCTCACAAAGCCATCCTTGCCGCGATTAACGAGCAGGATTTGCAAAAGCTGGCCGAAATAGCGGATAGGATTTCCGAGACCAATAACCCAAGTACTTCGGTAGTACCGTTTGTGGCTTCGGTCAACCAGGCGAAAGATGCAGCGCCCCCATCTAGCATCGATAAAAAGTTAAACCAAATTACTAAGCAACTCGCGGCCCTGAATAAAGAGGTGTTTAAATCGCGACGTAATCGATCTAAGTCCAGAGGTCGTTCGCCCGCGCGATCGCAGGATACAAAAAAATCCGACCTTTGTTATATCCACCGTAAATACGGAACCAAGGCGACATCCTGTCGCAAGCCGTGTTCTTGGCAAGAGCCTAAGCAGCTGGAAAACTAAAACCCTCTCCTCGCTCCGAGACGGTCGGGAGTAACGGGGCGACTTAAAGCCGTCTTCACGTTTTTGGCCGCATTACCGGTCAAAAATTCCTTATCGACACTGGCGCGGAAATTTCAATCCTCCCTGCGACGTTTCGCGATAAAAAAACGCCGTCTGAACTTAAATTATTTGCGGCTAATAATTCTAGTATCGACACCTATGGTGAACGTCGTCTTGCTTTAGATTTTGGTCTTCGGCGACCTATAGTTTGGAACTTTCGCGTCGCGGCAGTCCCTAATGCAATCTTAGGTACGGACTGTTTAAAACATTACCAACTCCTGGTGGATTTACACAAGCGTCGACTTATCGATACTAGCACTAAACTCTTCACTACGGGTGAAATTCAAGTCGTTCGAGTAAATAAGATATCAACGGTAAATCGCCAAGCTAATTTCGCGAAAATTCTTTTTGAATTTCCGGAGATAACGGGGGTTAGTCAACTAATTCCATCCGGAACACGTGACGTCGAACATCACATTCTAACCTCCGGCCCGCCAGTCGCAGAACGTCCTCGACGTTTGCCGCCAGATAAATTGACGGCGGCTAAGGCGGAGTTTAAACGTCTCGTAGAGTTAGGCGTTTGCAGGCCTTCTAGTAGCCCTTGGGCTAGTCCTATTCACCTCGTTCGCAAAAAGAACGGTGAATGGCGTGTATGCGGCGATTATCGCCGGTTAAATGCGTTAACCGAGCCGGATAAATATCCCGTTCCTCACCTCCACGATTTCTCTAACCAGCTTGCAGGGAAAACCATTTTTTCGGTTTTAGATCTTTTTAAAGCGTACCACCAGATTCCGGTGGCTAAAGAAGATATACCTAAAACGGCCGTTATCACCCCATTTGGGTTGTTCGAATATGTTTACATGACTTTTGGTCTTCGCAACGCGGCACAAACGTTTCAGCGTTACATTCATCAAGCACTTAAAAATTTAGATTTCGTCTTCGTATATATTGATGATATTCTTATTGCCTCTTCCTCAGAAGAAGAGCATGAGAGACATCTTCGTACGGTTTTTCAGAGACTTAAAGAATTCGGATTATTTTTAAACCCGTCTAAATGCATTCTAGGCGTGCCACAAGTAACTTTCTTAGGTCACACGGTTAGCCGCGACAGCATTAAGCCGACTCCGGAGCGAGTTGCCGCCATTCAAAACTTACCTAAACCGCGTACAGTTGTCGAACTTCGTCGATTTTTAGGTGCCTTAAATTTCTACAGGCGTAGCCTCCCTCAGGCAGCGCGCGTTCAAACTCCGCTTCACGGCTACCTCAAAGACTCGCGAAAGAACGATAAGCGTGAAATCATTTGGACTCCTGATGCCGAAAAAGCGTTCGCTTCAGCTAAATCAGACCTGGCCAACGCAGCTTTCCTAGCGCATCCGTCCGCCAACGCAAAAACTCGTTTGGTTACCGACGCCTCGGACTTTCCTATGGGAGCAGTCCTCGAGCAGAATATAGAGAATACCTGGAAACCGTTATCTTTTTTCTCTCGAAAATTTACCGAATCGCAGAAGAAATATAGCGCATATGACCGTAAACTCACCGCGATTTATGAATCTATAAAATTTTTTCGGCACTTCCTCGAAGGTCGTGATTTTAAAATCCTAACTGACCATAAGCCGTTAATTTACGCGTTTAAACAGCGCTCGGATAAAGCCTCTCCGAGGCAATCGCGACAACTATCTTTTATAGCTCAATTTTCCACCAACATCGATTACCTTCCCGGTCCCGATAATGTGGTAGCTGATGGTTTATCGCGAATCGAAGCACTCGGCTTACCTACCGAATTCGAGTTAGTTGATCTTGCTTCTCGGCAAAAAGAAGACGACGAGCTTAAACATTTACTCGCTTCAAACTCATCTTCCCTCAAATTAAAAAAATTTGTATGGGGTTCTCCTAATACAGAGCTCTACTGTGACTTGTCAGGAGAAGTTATCCGTCCTTACATTCCAGCATCTCTTAGGAAAGAGGTCTTTGATTTATTCCATAACTCTGCCCACCCCAATGCCAAAGTCACTGACCGCATCATACGTCAACGATACATTTGGCCTAATCTACATCGTGACGTTACCAAATGGGCACATAGCTGTTTGGACTGTCAACAGTCTAAAGTCTCTCGTCATGTCAAACAAGTTCCTGCTTCTTTTATTGCTCCGGATGGGCGTTTTGAGCATATTCACTTAGATATTATTGGTCCCTTACCACTTATCAACGGTTATAGATATTGCCTCACTTTAATCGACAGATTCTCTCGCTGGCCCGAAGCAATTCCGACTACGGACATCACAGCTCAGACAATAGCTAAAACATTTTACGATCATTGGATCACTCGTTTTGGTGCGCCCAAAATTTTAACAACTGATCAAGGAGCTCAATTTGAGTCTCAGCTTTTCGCAGCTTTATTATCTTTAATAGGCTGTAAGCGTATTCGTACAACCACTTACCACCCTCAGTCAAATGGTATGGTTGAGCGCTGGCACCGCTCGCTAAAAGCAGCTTTAATGTGCCATGGTACAGAGAATTGGGTCAACACCCTTCCAACTGTTCTCCTCGGATTACGAACGCATATACGTCTGGATACGCAAGCTTCTCCAGCTGAATTTGTTTATGGCACCATTCTTCGAGTGCCCGGAGAATTCTTTCTTCAGGAAGACTTTTCTCCAGATCCTCAGATCTTTATTAACGACTTTCGGAATTTCATGCGTCAAGTTAAACCTGTTCCAGTGGCTCACCACTACAAAAAACGCGCATTTTTCTTTAAGGAATTGAACTCGTGTTCCCATGTCTTTCTGCGACACGATGCAGTTAAAAAACCTCTGGAACGACCGTATTCTGGTCCTTTCAAAATTCTGCAAAGAAATTCCGATAAAGTCTACACAATTGAAGTCAATAATCGACCTCTCAGTGTTTCTGTAGAACGTCTTAAACCCGCACATTTTTTATTGGATAACGCGAATGAAACATCTTTAACCTGGTAATTGTTCCCCTTCGGTAGAGCAACCGTCTAAACAAATTAAAACGTATCCGGCACAGAAAAAGCGAGTGCGATTCAATTTAAATAAAGAGCCATAATTCTGTTCATTTTGTATCCGTAATTTTAGCGTTTTCCATTATTCTATTGTTAACCCTTTAGTTTATTAGTCTAGCATTAGCGTAGCATTATTAGTGGTAAGCTCAGCGTTTCAATTGTATTGTTATACTTTAATTAGCATGTAAGCAACGTAACTACTTTGCAATATTAACCTCCTTCGTTAACACTCGGGGGGGAGTATGTGGGCACCGTCGAGTTTCCCCACTACTCATCTAGTGAGTTCGTGATCCACGGAAGCCGAGCTCTTCCGCTGCTGCGCCAATCAGATACTCTCTTGTCTGACACCGACGTTAGAACATTAGTGCGTACACGCGATAGCTTCTAGTATAGTTAAGTTGCGTCATACTCGTTATTCACGAGTCTCCTGTACAAGATTGATTTGATATAAAGTTTTCTAGTAGCCTCAATAAAAGTGCAGTTAATTACCTTAAAACCTACTGAACATTTAATTGCTGTAGCGGCGAATCGCTACAGTCGTCCTCTTCGGCCGCCATTCAACGGTCAGCTCAGAACTGGCATGGACTAGGGGAATCCGACTGTCTAATTAAAACAAAGCATTGCGATGGCCCTCGCTGGTGTTGACGCAACGTGATTTCTGCCCAGTGCTCTGAATGTCAACGTGAAGAAATTCAAGCAAGCGCGAGTAAACGGCGGGAGTAACTTTGACTCTCTTAAGGGATCCTGCACTGCCTGCAGGATATTTTCTTCTCTGCTGGATCGTCGCGTACGCAATGTCGTAAAGCAGTGTGAAAGGCAGAAGGGTTTTACAGATGAAAACGGCTGCTTTGCCAATGCCCGGCTCTTGAGCACTGCAATTAGAGAAGCCAAGAAAAGCGGGGGTGTGATTGCTGTACTAGACATATCGAAAGCTTTTGATACCATCCCTCACGAGGCCATACGCGCCGGCCTGCTACGAAAAGGGATTCCATCCACAGTGGCCGAGTACGTGGTCGGTATGTACCAAGGCTGCAAAACTACCATCAAGACAAAAGACGGTGAAGTATGTATTGAGTTAAAGAGAGGTGTTAAGCAGGAAGACCCTCTGTCATCGCTCCTATTCAACCTTGTCATCGAACCTATCCTCGAAATGATACAAAAGAACTCGAGAGGAATTACAGTTGAAGGTTGCAACCTAGCAGCAATGGCGTTTGCCGACGACGTGATCCTTTTGGCACTAGACCGAGAAACAGCAATTGACCAAACTTGGTATCTGACGAATTGAGAAAGTATGGTATGGCATTGTCGATAGAAAAAAGTTCTGCTTTTCAATATATACCACGAGGCAGGACGTGGTATGTTAAGAACCCGGAAATAGTTGTAAGGGATGTTCCAATTCCCTACGGTGAACCGGATCAAGCCTTTAAATATCTCGGTGCCTCAGCCACACCGTGGAAGGGCCTCATAGAAGGATTCGAAATTGACACGTTCCGAGAAATTTTGGATAGGGTTAAGGCTCTCCTTATCAAGCCGATGCAAAAGATCACCCTGCTACGTACGTATCTACTACCAAGATTCACATATGGGTTGGTAATGCGGCCACCACCAGAGAAACGTTAAAAAATATCGATGCAGTGGTTAGGAACGGTGTCGAAGAGATACTGCACTTACATAAAACAACCAGCAGTGTTTTTCTGTATACGCCCTCCAAGGAGGGTGGGTTAGGTTGTAACCGGACACGTTAGGTCACGCGTGATACGACTCATTCATCAATATTACCGAATTATCAAAGATTCGTGAAAACACGGTCGCTACTCGATTTTACCAGTTAAATCGAGAAAGGTAAGTACACAACTAACCGTATCTGTCGACTAATTCCCCTTTTTTCTGTTTCAGGTGCCCCGGACTGCTGCTGCTGCTGGCCGCTCTCGCTCGTCGTCGCTGGATCTTCAACGTGGAAGCCGCTTCTACCAACGATGCTTGGACCTCGCTCGCCTCGGATGGACCCACAGGATCGTCGCAGAATCTCAGGTAAGTATCGTATATCATACGCTTGTATCGCAAGCGAAGTGCATTTACTCGCACTGGAATTCTTTATTTTGCAGGAATATCGAATTACGAAGTATCTCCCGCTTGGAAGGTGACTCAGGATAGGCCACTGGATATCGTCGAATGAATTCTGACACTCAGGATATCACTTTATATATCAATGTATTTATACATATATTTTTGAATAAACTGTCATTACACTTCGATTCACAGTGATTTTCTTTCACCCGCGATGTCGCGTCGTGATCGATCGTTACAGCTCGCTCGTAGCGCATAAAATCGCGTAAACTCGAAATAAATCGTCCAACGATCCGCAACTCGGGTATCATCGGTTGTCACGAGGATACACAGTATCCTCCCGTATGACTGTCCTTGGTTTCGTACACGGATGTCAAATTCGGAAAATATCTCACAAGTTTCGCACGCACATACGATTCGCGAATAATTGTTCGGATGTCGCTCCGTACGCGGGATCACCGGTTGTAACGAGAGCTCTCACGGATACGTGTCGTCGGTATCGGCTCTCCCGATAAACTCCCTTTACCGTTACGCGTAACTCGCGCACAATTGTTTAAGTATTGCGAAATTTCTCGCTTTCTCAATATATATCGGATATCGCTCCGTACGCGGGATCACCGGTTGTAATCAGAGACGTGTTAACAGCTCGCGCTCTGCCGATAGACTCCTCGAGTGTTCGCTGGTCGATGGGCGCGTCCCCTCCTAGCGGGTACCCCCACTCTTGTTATTGCATCAGCGGTCACGTGATCGTTGCCTGATCGCAACTACGCGTCGGATAAACATGTTCGACAAACACTCAGGAATGTTGTTTGTCGGCCTTTTATGTTTCGTGCTCGTTGGAAACTATCTATTAGACTGATCGAATATGAAATATAATTCAATTTCACGCGTTATACCGCAATACCGGATTATGCATGAATTTTCTAATCTAGGCCACGTACAACGCTCAGGCTTTGCATCTACCCTTATGGTTATTCGCTAATTACATAAATATGCTCAATTTTCGGCTCGGACATGTGTGCCGGGATTTCGCGGCACCATCGTCGGATTCGCGCGGGATCGCGATATTAGCGTTACGTGACACCTTCTAATGCCCTTGGCGATAATTTTATTAACATTATACATGTGTGCTAGGTTTTTCGGGCACACCGACCGGATCGAAGCGGGATTGCGATATTGGGGTTCGCGATGGGCTCGAAAATGCATCCGTAGTGGTCCTTTCCCCGTAGATGGTCCGGCAGTCGAACTTCCGGCACAGACGTCGTAGCTCGACGGGACTCGGTGCGTCGCACACCTGGTGAGCCGTAGAGACGTTCGCACACGGTTGTTCCTGGGGAAGGTGTCCGTGCTGGGTGTTTCCGGCACCCAGGTCGGATCAGGGCGAAAGTCGCTAATTATGCTATTTAGGACCTCCGCAGACCATTCCCGATGGCCATTTGTTCATACAAGGTGTGTGCCAAGATTTTCCGGCACATGGCTCAAAATCATAATTAATCGTTAATTATGCCTTAATTAGCATCTCAATAACACGTTGCTGACGTTAGTTTACGTGAACCATGCGTGTGCCGTGATATCCTAGCACATGCCTCAAACTCGATTGCAATCACGATCGCTGTGATCGCTGACGTCCTAATGACGCTCATGAGTCGCCTCGCGGCGATATGTCCCATGTGACGTGACTTTCACACACGACGCATTTATTCCGCTGCAACACGCTCGGACGCGTGTAATTGTTCGCGCTGATGCGCGATAACGCTGAATCACGGGGTTATCCCCCTTATATTGCATAACATTGAGTCGTCAGAGCGACTCTAATCAATCGTCGAATCGCATCGATTCGCATACATGAGAGAAAATCCAAAGGAAATGAAAAGGGAACATAAATAATCATTGATCGCCATGGGTGGCCTTTAATCATGGAAAACAAACAAAATGAAATATTTACTCTAACGGCAATCGGCCGTTCAGTCTCGGGTCGCGTACACGTGTCGTACGCGGGCGCAAAGTTCAAGTATCCTTATTACTATTCTTACATACTAAACGCTTATCATATGAGATACTAAGTAAACGGCGCAAAAGTTAAATCAAAAAACGGAACTAAAAGAGAAAAAGGAAAATCAAAATAACGCAAATCCGCGAGATTGGACGTAAAAGAAAAGAAAAAAAACTCAAACGATTGATCGAAACGTCCACGATGACATTCAATGTCCTGATGACAATCGGCAAGCAAAGACGAATAACATTTGACTGAAGGAAAAACAAAAATCACGCCTCCGGCGTCGCTCGACTCACTCGGACGAATGACCACCTTCTTGGCGCACGCCTCCACTCTGACGATCCTTGGCAGGACTCTGGTTGGCCCGGCGCTGGTTCGGTCTGCATCCTCTCGCCGGTCCTCTGCACGCGGCTCGCACACCGGCGTCGCCAATGCAGCCTCCGGCTGCAAGGTCTCATAGAGATCTACCCAATGGTGCTCTTAGCAGCACTTCGAAGCGCCACGAAAGCAGCGCAATCTGAGGACGAAGTTGTTCGAAAGACCATCTTGGGCGAAAAGTCAGAAAAATTACACACGTCTTATGCGGCTGCGCTGCGGCTACCTTGGTCGGTGACCAGGGAACAGCTCGACAACAAAAAGCGAGAGATCAAGCGAAGCTACAAACAGGAGTGGTCTCAGCAGTTGCTGCAAGGCCAAGGAGTTAAGGATTTTGCAAAGAAACCGCTAAGTAATGCGTGGTTAACCCGCAGCGATTTGCTACGCTCGCCGCGTCTCATCGACGCGATCAAACTTCGTACAAATACCTATCCGACGAGAGCCACGTTAAAAAGGGCGCACCCAGATATCAACCCAACCTATAACCTGCGCCTGCGACTTTGCGATGCCCCGCGTTGGCAGGCTTCCACCCTCCGGCGCGCTGCGTATCGGTGGACGAATGACATCGCCGAACTACGGCGGTCATCCGTCCACGCAATGAGGTGTTTTCCTCCCCTCAGCGAGGAGGAGGCTGGGGAGGCCTGGCGCGCTGCCCGCTGGAACCTCTCCAGAGCAATTAGAGCGGCCAAGGAGAAAGCCTGGGGGGAGCTTCTCCAGACTCTCGAGAAGGATCCGTGGGGGCGCCCTTACAAACTAGTCCTCAATAGACTGAGGCCATGGACGCCCCCATTAACGGAGACTCTGGACCCCCAGTTTGTCGACAGGGTAGTAGATGCTCTGTTCCCTGCCGACAGGGGAGGCGCGGTGCTCTTCCCCGAGGTAGAAGTCCCGGGGTGGAGCCCAGAGCTGGGGGTCACCAGGGAAAAGCTGGAGAGAGCTCTCCGCCGGGTCGGGAAGCGTAAGGCTCCTGGCCCGGATGGCATACCAGGAAAGGCCTGGATCTTAGCCGCTGGGGGACTGACCGACCAATTGCTCCGAATATTTACCGAGTGTTTGAAAGTTGATCGGTTCCCCACAAGGTGGAAGGAGGCCAGTCTGGTTCTCCTGCCGAAGGTGGGAAAGCCCACGGACTCCCCGTCTGCGTACCGGCCCATATGCCTGCTGGACGAGGTTGGCAAGATATTTGAAAGAATTATTGCCGAACGCCTTGTCCAGCACCTGTCCCGGGGCGAGGGAACGGGTCTCTCTGACGCCAAGTTCGGCTTCCGTGCGGGGAGATCGACGGTAGACGCGATCCAGCGCGTCCTCTCTCGCACGGAGGCCGTAACGGAGGGGAGCGGGGTCGCGTTGGGCATCAGTTTTGATGTTTCCAACGCGTTTAACTCCCTGCCCTGGCCCGTTATAGGAGAGGCCCTGGTGAGATTCGGTGTGCCCGAATATTTAATACGGGTCATCGCCGATTACTTCCGGGATAGGGGGCTTATGTATGTCGGCCAGGACGGAGAAGTCCGAATCAGGCTTATCGAACGCGGTGTTCCGCAGGGGTCCGTACTTGGGCCCCTTCTTTGGATCATCGGATATGACCTGGTCCTGCGGGCTGCTCTCCTCGCCGGGTGTTGGCTCTCAGGTTACGCAGATGATGTGTACCTGGGAGTCGGTGGGGAGACATGGCAGGAGGTGGTCAGACTGGCCAACGTGGCAGCAGCGTGCGTGGTGCGCGCCATCAGGCAGTTAGGCCTCAGGGTGGCCCCGCAAAAGACGCAGGCCTGTTGGTTTTACAACCGGGCCTTGCGGGGCACACCGCCAGAGGGGCTTTGCCTGGTGGTGGAGGAAGTTCGCGTCCCAATATCCTCCCACCTTAAATATTTGGGAGTGTGGCTGGACGGGGTCAGGAGCTTCGGCGAGCACATTGCCCGCGTGGCTCCAAAGGCCAAAGGCGTCGCAAATAGCCTAGCCAGGCTTTTGCCCAATCTGGGCGGAGCCGGCGGGCATGTGCGTTGCCTCTACGTGGCGACGGTCCACTCGACTATGTTATACGGGGCACCCGTATGGATCGAGAGGGTGGCGGGTAACCCTCGCCTCAGTCGGGAATTGACGGCCGCCCAACGCATTATTGCAAACAGGGCGGCCAGAGCATATCGGACCGTCTCCCACGCGGGGGCGACAACCCTCGCCTGCATCCCCCCCCCATCATTTTGATCGCCAAGTCCCAGGCCTGGTTCTACAGGCGGGTCAGGGAGATCGAGTTTGGTGGGGGGGGGGGGGCACAGTAGTGCCCAGGGCGAGGGCCTTACTGAAGCGCCAGGCCAAGGAGGCCCTCCTCGGTGAATGGAGCGAATGGCTCACCAACCCCCAGTTGGGGGGGAGGAGGGTCAGAGAGGCCGTCCAGCCATACCTACGGGAGTGGGCGGAATCCAGAAGGGGACGTGGACTGACGTTCCATGCGGCGCAGGTTCTCACGGGACATGGTTGTTTTGGGGAATACCTGTGCCGCATCGGGAAGGAGCGCACCACAGGCTGCCACCACTGCCCGGAGGAGGCAGACACGGCGCAGCATACGCTGGAGCATTGTCCAGCATGGGAGGAGCTGCGCCGTGTCTTCCGGGCGGAGATAGGAGGAGACCTCTCCCTGCCGGCCATCATAGAAGCGGTGGTCGGACCTCAGGGAGAGGCAAAATAAAGGGCCTTCGTCTCCTTCTGCGGCAAGGTAATGTCGCAGAAGGAGGCGGCCGAGAGGATCAGGAGGGGGGAAGTTGACCCCCCTCCTGATAGCGAGGATGACGGCGGTGGTGGCGGCAGACGGCCGCCGCGACGACGACAACGGCGGCGGCGCGATCAGCGTCGCCGCCCAACGCGTGCAGATGCCCCCCGTGCCACGGCCCGGAACAGGGCGGGAAGCGCGGGGGGCCTGAGGAGACCGTCGCCGCCGTTGACGCGGCGGCGCGCGTTGCGCCGTCACGCGGGCGGCGGCGGTAGTAGTGACGGGGGGCAACGGTTGCCGCCTAAACGGCGCTGCGGCCCGCGCGTCCTGTCCTCCTCCTCCTCTGACGAGGAGGACAGATGACGTTAGGGTGTAACCGGGCACGTAGGTTGCAACCCGTTTTTCCTCGGTCTCGCCCGCCGAGAAGGCGCGGCTGCAAATTAGCCACCGATAATTAGGTAGAGAGGTAAGACAAAGGTATCCGCGAGATAATCAGGCCGAAGGTATCCGCGAGGTATTCAGATCGGCTAAGACTCACCGAGATAGTCGCGAGGTATTCCGATAGTCAATCTCCACGATATTCGCGAGGTATTCCAGCAGGTAATCTCGAGGTATTCGCGAGGTATTCCAGCAGGTAATCTCGAGGTATTCACGAGGTATCCCGATAGGTATTCAATCTCAACGATATTCGCGAGGTAACGCTAAAACTTGGGCGCCAGGTGCGAATACGCGCACCACGTTTTCGTAAGCTTAATTTTAACGCGATCGCCCGGACACGCACGTCCACTCAGGGCGTGAGGCGAGTTTGATACTCTGAGGAGAGGGAGAGGCGACGCAACGCAATCAACACACTCAATTATATGTAACAAATCATAGGTATATTTGCGGAAAGAATATTGGTGAAAAGAGATAACAAAAAGGGGTAGTAGTAGAATAATAGGCTCACGTTCGCAACTCACTCATACAAACTCACATTCGCGACTCACTCATACAGCACACTCGAACTATATTCGCAACTTCTCCGAAACTCGAAAGACCGATTTGCAATTTACTCGAAACCCGAAAGACCAACGCTCGCGAAACTCTACACGCGCTCGTTTTCGCGGCGGCCTCTGCGAATGCGCGGCAAAAACCCGCACGACATTCCTCGGCCGCCCGCGACGCAATAACCGCAACGATTGCCCCCGACACGTCTCACGACGTTCGCGGGATTCTACCCTTCTCCCGATACGTTTTACGACGTTTGCGTGACAACTTACTCGAAACTCGAAATTCTCCCGACACGTTTTACGACGTTTGCGAGACGATTCTCCCGACACGTTTTACGACGTTCGCGAGACGATCACAACACTTTCCGCGACACTCTTTCCCGATTCGCGAAACAATAATTCCAAATCCGCGAAACCACACTAACCACCGCGATCCCGTGGAAACTTCCGACGCAACGGTCTCACACTGCCGGACGTACCCGGCACGCGCGATACGCCCGACGCAACCGGCCGCACTGGTCCCCGAGGAGGGTGTTCACGCGAGCTCTAAACCGTGTGCGCCCCCGGCCAGCCTCCTTTGTCCACGTCTCAAGGTAAAGGTACTCTAGGTACCAAACAATTTCCTCGCACGAGGCAACGTACGTGCACAGGTAGCTCAAGGTAATTTTGATGAGGCGGAGGCCGAGGTCGCACACCGAACGCAACGAGATACCGGGGTGGTAGCCTTACACAATCTGCTGCGCTGCACCGGACGGTTGTTGGGTCGGGGTGGACTCGCAACGGTTCCAGGATGTCACCTCTTCGCAGGATGGCACGACAGTGCCGAGTCGTTCGCCGGTTCGGACCGCGTTGGGTCCCCGCGCATGCGCGGCCGCCCGCGGCCGCTCAGCTCCGCCGATCCGCTCTTCGCGCTGCTCTCGCCGCTCACGACGTCCCACGTGACGCCTGCCGCTCGCCCGCGGGACTTTTGAATGGAGTGCTCCTCGCCTTGTTTTACTGGTGGTACCGGTCGGGACTCTCCGAGTCTGATGCAGGTGCGCCAGGCTGGCCAGGCCTTGGCCACTGACCGGTGCAGTCTAAGTCCCCGGCTGCGGCATCCGGGGTCGCACGTCCGCCCTGCAGCAGCGGCGTTGCGTCCTTCACCCTAAACGTGGCGGCGCGCCCTTGGCTTCCTTGTTGCGGCGGACTCGGGGGTCTCGCCGCTCCTTGCGGGACCGCGGGACGGCCCGGCGACGGGTCCGGACGTGACTCGGTTGTCGGCGTGCTGCTCCGTTCGGTCCCCGCCGACGCTTGGTTTCTCCCTCGTCGCGACACGTGGTCGTTACATTGGGTGACTGGCTGCCCACCCCGCGACACTCGCCGCGCTCCTCCTATAACTTACGCCTCGCAAAGATAAGTAGTTAACCTAAATGCACCTCCTCGACTCGGGTCGAGGCAGCATCCCCGGCCTTCCCCTCGGCCGAGCCGTCCGGGCGGTGGACGTGACTATGTCACGTCACAAGGTTCACGCGTGACACAACCCATTCGTTAAACTACCGAAATATATTCAAAGTTCGCGTAGCACGGTCGCCACTCGATTTTATCCTCTAAATCGAGAAAGGTAAGTATACTACTAACCGTATCTGTCGACTAATTCTCTCTTTTTTCTGTTTTGGGTGTTCCGGACTGCTGCTGGCCGCTCTGCGTCTCGTCTCACGGATGGACCTCCTTCGTAGAAGCCGCTTACTACCAACGATGCTCTGGACCAATGGATCGTCACGGATGAAGCACCCACAGGATCGTCGCAGAATTTCAGGTAAGTATCTCGTATACCGTATGCTTATAGCGTAAGCAATGTGCATTTACTCGCACTTAATTTCCGCAAGAATTATGATTACGCATGAATCTCCCGCATGGAAGGTGACTCAGGACAGGTCACAGGATATCGTCGAATGATTTCTGACACTCGGTATATCACTTTAAATAACAATGTATTTATTCATGTTATTTCAGAATAAATGTTCAGTACAATGCGTTTCACAATGATTTTCTATCACTCGCGGTGTCACACTGTGATCGCTGGATACAGTTTCGTGTGTGTCGCGTTAAATCGTGAAAACTCGGATTAATTCGTTGTCCGACACTCCGCAACTCGATTATCATCGGTGATCGTGAGAATCTAACATATTCTCCCGTATGACTGTTCTCGCTTTGTTACACGGATATCAGAGTTCGAAAGTCTATCACAAGTATCGATCGCGTTCACGTATCACGAAAACTAACGGATATCGCTCCGTAGGCGGGAATCCCCGGTTGTAACGAGAAATATGTTGTCGCTTTGACTTCTCCCGGCGGACTGCCCTTTGTTACGCATAAATCGCGCACGTATGTTGAGTATCGCGAAACTCAATAAATTCGCGAACTCGCGGATATCGCTCCGTACGCGGGTCTCGTCGGTTGTTACGAGAATCTCGGCTATGTGTCAAAATGAGTTACCGCTCTGAGCTCTCCCGACAGACTGACCAGGATCGATCGCTCGCCGCGTCGCACTTTCCCACTCGGGCGGTTACCCCCCACTCCTGTTGTTGCGTCAGCTATCACGTGATTGTCGTATGTTCGCAACTGCGTATCGCACAAACACGTCTGACAAACACGCAGGAATGTTGTTTTGTTCTCGCTGTTATTTCCCGTTCGCTAGAGACGGTTCGCAAATACATGTTTGAGAATATCGTATATTACATATTTTCGCGATTTTACAATTTTCGCTCATATACGGAATTATGCATGTATCCTAGGTTCCAGGCCATGGATCTCGCTCGCATTCGACGTTTATGCTCGATGCTACGATATATGTACCTATATATGCTATTTTTTCAGCGGGGACGGGTGTGCCAGGATCTCGGCTCCGGATCGCTCGATTTACGCGGGATCGCGATAACGATGCATATTATGCTCCCGGAAATGCATCCGTAAATGTTTTGCTCCCGTAGATGACGTGTGCGTCGATCTCACGACACACTCGACAAATCGGCGCGGGATCGCGATATTTGCGCTCGCAACGATCTCAGGAATGCATCGGTATGGGTCCTGTCCCTGTGGATGACGTGTGCGTCGATCTCGGCGCACAGAGTTCGCAGGTCGACGGGACCTGGTGCGCTGCGTTCCCGGGGCCTCAGTGAAACGATCGCACATGATTGTTCCTGAGGAAGGTGTCCGTGCTGGGTGTTTCTGGCACCCAGGTCGGATCGGGGTGAAACTCGATATTCGGCCTATTTCGGACCTCGGTAGGCCATCGCGGATGGTGGTTTGGCTGTGCGAGGTCTGTGCTGGGATTTTGCCGCACATCGATAAAAAATCTAATTGAGCGCGACGGATGTCTCAGTTGACATCCCGAGAACGTGTCCGTAACACCGGTTTACCTGGATTATACCTGTGCTGCATTTTCCCCGCACAGGCATCGGACTTGATCGTAACCACGATTGTGTCGCCCGCCGGTGTTCAGCTAACCCGTAGATATCGTTGTCCGCGGGTACGGATATTCGTGCTGTGATTTCGCAGCACACTCGCTGGATCGCGACGTGGACACGTGAAGCGTGTTCCCCGTGAACGATAATACCGTTCCAGATCATCCGCTCCCATGGATGACATGTGTGCGCGACTTTTTGCGCACAATCATTCGTCGCGGTTGCCGATCGCTTATTCGCGTGTGAGGAGTGCCTATTGTTCGCGCTGTACCTATATCTCGCGTGAAACTATGGTATCGCGCGATATTCACGCACACCGCATCATTGTGTGTATATTACGCGCGTACGCACGTGTATGTTCACGCTAGTGCGCGATAACGCTGAATCACGGGGCTAGTCCCCTCTAAATCTAATCTTAACCTATATAGATTTACACGCACCGCGAAAACAAAAGGAAAAGGAAAACATTTGTTTATTATCTAATCGCCTTGATCGGCCTTTAATCATGTGCGTGTAAATGTCAAAAATATATATATACAGGGTTTACCAAAAGTATGGAAACCCCTAAATATTTCGAAAACTACGCATTTTAGAAAAAAATGTTTTAGACAAAAGTTGTAGGGTTTCAAGTAACGCATTAAATAGTAATATTAGTGTGACTGCAAATAACTTTGTTAATGCCAGGTAAAAATAACTTTAAAATTTTTAAATGGAAACCCCTATTTTTAATTGCATATTCTTATAGCTTACCTCGAGAGCTTTTCAAAACACTATAATAAAGTATTTTTTTATTAACTATTTTTTAAGTTATGAAGCTTGAAAGCGACACTGCCGGCATCAGCGTTACCCAAGATGTACCGCGTGGAGGTTGCACGGTCGGATTTACACTAGCAGAGTTGTAAATAACAATACCTTTGTGATTGAAGTTCTTAATTACTAATTATATTACATAATTTTAATTTAAATTGAGTTTAAGTACAAATGTTTTTTGGAATTGTAATTAAAGTCGAATTTTATTACAATTAAAAAAGTTATGGCCAATCCTCTCCCCTCATTTTGGTTCCTCCTTGGGTCTTCCTATCCTATGGGGAAAGAGGGAATGGGAGAGGGTCAGCGCGAGGGGAGGGAGAGGGAAAAGGCGATTGGGTCATTGGAGATGACCCTCTTAGGAAGAGTCCAATGGGATCCTCCAATGGCCTAATCGCCCTCTCCCTCCCCCACCCTTGCGCTGACCCTCTCCCACTGGATCGACACTCCGAGAGGGTATAAAATACAAGCGCCAAGATGTTCAGTGTTTTTTTCTCGCGAATAATCACGTAGGTAGGGTGATAGCGTCCTAGAGCGCTCTCTGCTTCTGCCGAGGACTTTTCTCTTTTTAATTCGCAAATTAATAAATTAAAAATTAAACGTTTGGCTAAAAATGGCTAATGAATTATCGGAGCGTGAAAGAATCACTATCCTAATGATGCGCGGATGGGGTGATAATGAACGATCGTTCACTGATGTCGTTCGATTATTTAATACCACGTATCCGAATCGTCAAATTAGTAAATCCATTGTTTTGAAAACTGTACGACGTTTTCAAGAAACTGGTAGTGTAAAAAGTCGCATTAGGTCTGGCAAGCCATCATCTGCAACTAATAACGACAAACAACTTGATGTTCTGCAGACTTTTATTGAAAATCCCCATACATCTGTTAATAGAGTAGCTCAAGCTCACGACATTGCTCCCATGTCCGTACACAGAATTTAAAAAAAAAATAAATTACATCCATACAAACTGCAATACGTTCAAGAATTGCAAGACGGAGATGATGAGCGTCGTATACGCTTCTGTGCAAGAATGATGGACCGAATAGATGCCTCGCCCGACTTTCCTTATCAAATTGTTTTCTCAGACGAGGCAACCTTTACATTGACGGGAGAGGTTAATAATCAAAATTTTCGTCTCTGGTCAGATGAAAATCCGAATTGGATGCGGGAAAGTCATACACAATACCCACAAAAAATAAATGTATGGTGCGGCATGATAGACGCTTATGTGATAAGGCCATTTTTTTGGAGGACAACCTCAATGCTCATAGGTACGAGAGATTACTTGTAGATGAAATAATTCCAGCAATACAAAATATTTTTCCAAATAACTTTGAGCAAATATGGTTTCAGCATGATGGAGCTCCGCCTCATTTTGGTGCAGGGCCACGTCGAATTTTAAATGAAGTTTTCCCGCAAAGGTGGATAGGAAGAAGGAACCGAAATGAGGGTGGGGAAAGTTGGCCACCTAGGTCACCAGATCCAACTCCTCTTGATTATTACTTTTGGGGCTATCTGAAGAGTAAGGTTTACGAAACAAAACCTCAAAATATCCAAGAATTGAGGCAGCGAATAAGGGATGAAGCAGCCTTGATACCTGCTGAATCAAATCGTAGAGCTATTTCTGCGTTCTATCAAAGATTGGCATACTGTCAAGAAGTCCATGGAAACCACTTTCAGAATTTACTCTAAAACACTCAAACACACAAAAAAAATTGCGTCTTGCATAAGCGAATTACGCGAGAATCAGCGATAGATTCGGGCTAGTTAAGACGCGACGAGACCGAAAATCACACTTTCAGCCAGATCCACCGGCTATGCACCAAAAACGCTGCATAGACATTAAGTGAAGGATCTATCGTTATAGGTGGACTCGTGGTAGGCCAATTAGCGCGATTAGCGAGGTCAGGTCGGGATCCGATGAGCGTGCAACGAGATAGCTGCATGGACGGTTTGGACAGACCTGACCGATACGAGCGTGTTCAGGGGACACCCATTAGATGGAATATCAAGGTCAGGTTAGCGTCCGATGAGCGTGCAACGAAGTAGCTGCACGAGCGAGTTGGTCAGACCTGACCGACATAGGTGTGTTCCGGGGAGGCTAATTAGAGGAGATATCGAGGTCCCGATCGAATCCGACCAGCGAGAAAAGAGATAGCTGTACGGACCTCGTACGTCAAAACCGATGCGACAGGTGGATTTGTTAGGCGATAATTAGCATATATGTCAAGGTCCCACTCGAATCCGACCGGCGAGCAACGAAATAGCTGCTCGAGCCTCACGCAAGAAAGCGAGTAACATAGGGGTGTTAGTGAGACAGCGAATAACGCGAATATCGAGATCCCGCGTAGTTTCAACCGCCGTGCAACGATATCCTTGTACGCGCGATTCTGCTGAAAAAGAAGATTATATACATATACGTCGGCTCATAGCGACCGAGCATGCGAAGTACGGTGACCGTGAGCGAACGAGATAGCATATCCCAGGGTGAAAGTCTAGTTATCCTGAAAGACATACATATCCGAGCGATACGATAAAGGAAACATGTTCGAAAACGTATCGGCGAGACATATTCAGCGAGCGTGGAACATATTGGAAAGTTCTGTGGCGTCAGAGTTGTTTGTTTCATGCGTAGTTGCGAACATACGACGATCACGTGATCGTTCCTGAATAACAGGAGTGGGGATAGCCGCCCAAGAGGGGATGCGCCCATCGACCAGCGGCCGCTCGAGGCAGTCCGTCGGGAGATCTCTAAGAGACGACACATAAACGAAACTCTCAAGTATTCGCGAACGTTCTCGAATTCGAGTCTCATTACAACCGTCGAGGCCCGCGTACGGAGCGATATCCGGTGAAACAGAGTGTTACGCGATAAGATAGCGCGATCGACAATTGCGAAGCAATTACGAATTTCGACAACCGAGTACAACACCAAGGACAATCTATCGGGAGAATTGTACGAACATTCTCGATACGACCGTAGATACCCGAGTGCGTGTCGAACATCGAATTTACACAAGTCTTATCGATCCAACGCGCTACACGCGAACCGCGATAAACGATCTCAATGTAACACCACGCGAGTGAAACGAATCATTGTGAATCGAACTGTAAAAAGACAATTTATTCGATATTACTGAATAAATATTTTGTTATAAATATAAAAGGATACATAGTGTCAGAAGTTATTCGACGTTATCCTGTGACCTTTCCTGAGTCATCTTCCAAGCGGGAAATTCTTCGAAAATCGTTGAACCTGCGGAAATCAAGTGCGAGTAAATGCACTTCGCTTGCGATACAAGCGAGTAGTATATGATACTTACCTGAAATTCTGCGACGATCCTGTGGGTCCATCCGAGGCGAGCGAGGTCCAAGCATCGTTGGTAGAAGCGGCTTCCACGTTGAAGATCCAGCGACGACGAGCGGCCAGCAGCAGCAGTAGCAGCAGTCCGTAGCACCTGAAACAGAAAAAAAGGGGAATCAGTCGACAGATACGGTTAGTAGTATACTTACCTTTCTCGATTTAACGGGTAAAATCGAGTGGCGACCGTGTTTTCACGAATCTTTGATATTTCGGTAGTTTGACGAATGAGTCGTATCAAGCGTGACCCTACGTGTCCGGTTACAGTGAAATAGCCTGCGTAAACGTAATAATTTACTCTCAAGTCCACAACGTCGGGTCAAGAACCTGCAAACCGTCTAAACAACGCTTAGCGGTCAGCGAGGCGGTAAATTATACCTAGTTACTAGCCGGTTTACCCGTCTGGCGAAATAATCAGCGTATAAACTGGCGACCGTGACAGGACCCGTGATAGTCCCGTTCGCGGATAAAAGTAAAGTGTTGTATAGAATAAGCATAAATTTCGCTGTCGTACAAGTCCGTCGAGCGATATATCGGAAACGGTGACGGGATTGTATGATCCTGTCCGCTCGGAGGATTTTACGATTAGAGTGAGCGAAAATTTCTGCGACCGTAAATTTGTTGGTGAATTTCACGACGAGTCGTGTGTGATTAACGTAAAAGACTAACGTGCGAACGTCGCGAGAACGCGCGTGTGTCGCGAGAAAAAGTTGAAAAATTTTTTTTTTTTACAATCGCGTCACGGAAACCGCGCGGACGTGAGCATACGTTGTCTGTTTAAAGTGAATTAAACGCAATTAGGCAAAATAGGGCCAAAAAGAGGTACGCGTGTTAGAAAGCACTGCACACCGAGAGCCGATAGAATGGCTAACGTGCAACATACTCTCGTACTTCATATCGCCAATAGAACCAGATCGCGACACGCTTCTGGAGGCGGGGAGACGGAGCGCGATAACGCGACGCTAGCCGATAGCAATCGAAATGAAAATTTATTGCTTGTGACGGACGATACACCCGCACCGGTTAATTTAAGTCGCGAACGCGAAAATGTCGACATGCATGCGACAGACAATGAAGCGCAATTGTATCAGCAAATCCAAGAGTTAACGCAACAATTCGAGATACTTAGGGCACAAATGCAACAGCAGAGACGCGAATCTATCAATACCCGAAACACAGAATTCGATCGACCATCGAATCACGATAGGCAAAAAATCGATTCGAACGCGTGTGAGATAGAAAGAGCGCCGGAAAATGTGTTAGATTTAGTCCCGATGCGCGTTAGACTACCCAGAGGGGGGTGGTTGAAAAATCCCTTTGACGAGCTCAATTTTCGCGGTAAAACTGATAGTCAAAATCCTATTAGATTTTTGGAAAAATTCGAAAAACTTGCCAGATACGAGTCAGTCCCCGAGGACGAACAACTGTGCTATTTCGGTAGATGTATGAGAGGCGCAGCGGCTCAATGGTTCGAATTACAGTACGCGGAAACGATAGAGCAGATGAAAAGTCTGTTTCGACAGCACTTTTGGGGCACTCAAGCCCAAATGCGATTTAGGCAGATGATCTATTTCGGAAAATACAAGTCTGGAGAAATGTCCATGACTGAGTACGCGCTGAATTTAGCTCGTCAAGCGAAAACGTTAGTACCACCCATGTCCGACGAGGAAGTCATACAAACCGTGCGAGAGCATTTCGATGCCGATGTGACGCGGGAACTTCGACCGTCGGTGGTCAGAAACGTAAGCGTGTTTATTCAGATGCTTGATACCCTCGAAAACGAGAGGGAAAACGCGAAGATTGCGCGCGGAAGCGCGTAAATCGAGCGACAGGCGTGAAAATCGTCGAGATATTCGTCAGGATAGCGGTAAAGACGGAGCGCAGAACCGTTCGAGCGCGAACGCGCGAAGCGATGTCCGTGATCAAAAATTTCCAAAGCGCGATGCGACGAGAAATTCGCCGTATAAGAAATCGTCAAATTGGAAACGATCGGAATCACCCGACGCGACGCGCAAGAACAAAGACAAGTCTCCGATCGTAGAATTGCCGGAAACTAGCGACGAAGACGTTAAGCCTAGGGAAACCCGATATTCGCGAGATCGTACGGAGAAACCGGACTGGAAGTCTGGAGGCAAAAATTTCCCGTCGAATCGTGAAAAATACGCGAATAAAGACCGCGGACGTAAAGTCGCGGCCATAACGGCAGGCGATGCCGATGATAAGATCGAGAGCGATCGAGAAAGCGTTCAATCACGAAAAAGTGTGAAAGAATGTAACGCGATAACGCGCGAGCGCGAAACAAGCGCGAAAATAACGAGTACTAATCCGTTAAACATAATACGTACCCGAGAGATCATATCCAAGATAGACGAGGAAATGATCGCGGAACAGAGTCAGAGAGCCGTGTTAGATGAATTGCCCATGATTGAGATGAAATTCAATCAAACAAAGGTCAAGGCTTTGATAGACACGGGCTCACAAATAACGGCCATAACAAAAACGTGTTTCGACAATTTGCGAGAAACGGGCGTATACGTGGATGTTCAACCGGTTAAGAAATTCGCATTGAAAGGAGCGTTCTCGGAGCGAGGAACGACAGTAGCGTCAAAGGCGCGAATTATGTTCACATATCGCGATAAGCGGTATATACACGAGTTTTACGTAGTCGAGAGATTGGCATTCGAGGTAGTGCTCGGTATAGATTTTCAGATGCGCTATAGCATGTTGCTGTCGTGCGATGAAAATATAGACGTAAAATTTAGGAAATCTATACAGTCACACGCGAGCGTAAACTTGATTAGAAGCGAAGACGCGAACGCGAAACTCGAAGAGATTCTCGATAGCCATAGCGGTATGTTTGACGGTAAATTTGGTAGAGCGGCGAATTACGAGCATAAGATCGAGGTCGTCGACCAAGCCGTATAAACGTAAGACTTATCCTATACCGGAGAAACATTTAGACAGAGTCAGGCGTTATATCAGAGAGATAGAACAGCAGGGAATCGTTAAGAAACAGGCGACGCAGTACGTAAACCCATTGGTGGTCGTTTTCAAGAAAAATGGCGACATACGCTTGTGTCTCGACGCGCGCGAGATTAACAAACACATGCGTAACGACCATGCGCAATCACCTACCATTGAGGACGTATTTAGACGCGTCGGCCGGAAGCGATACTTCTCTACTCTGGACATATCAAACGCATTTTGGCAAATTCCGTTAGAGAAAGATTCGAGACAGTATACAGGCTTTTTGTTCGACGGACAGACATACGTTTTCCTACGTATGCCGTTCGGACTGAAGACAGCCGGAGCATCGTTTACTCGTGCGATGGATGACGCATTGGGCGTAAACGAGTTTACTGCTATATATTTAGACGATGTCTTAATTGCATCGGAAACGTTAGAGGATCACCTCTACCATATAGATTTCGTCTTAACGAAACTCGAGAAAGCAGGATTTAAATTAAATCGCGAAAAATGCGAGTTCCTGCGTGGAGAAGTAAAGTTTTTGGGCCATACGTTTAGCGAGATTAAGGCGGAGATTAATGATGAAACGCGCATATCGATAGCATCCTTCGAAAGACCTACCAATAAAAAGCAAGTTCAATCATTCTTGGGCCTGGTGAATTGGGATAGACGATTCATTAAAAACCTCGCCAGATTGACAAAACCGTTGGAAGGTTTATTGAAGAAGGGCCAGAAATTTGTCTGGGCGCGCGAACATCAGGAGGCTTTTAATCAAATTAAGCGAGCGTTCCAAGAGGCACCTGAACTGTACTTGATACAACCGGGATATTCATTCGGTATTTATGTAGACGCAGCTAGATCAAATCTAGGCGCGAGACTCTACCAGTATAATAGAGATTCCGAGGAGAATAGGCAAACTGTTGCATACGCGAGTCGTAGCTTGAAAGGCGCCGAGTTTAATTATACGACCACCGAGCTAGAATGCTTAGCGTTAATTTTCGCGTTGCGAAAGTGGTATACGTTGTTAATGGGACGCCATGTCAAGGTCCATACCGACTATCAGGCGTTACAATTTCTCAGCACTTGCGTTAACAATAATTGTCGTATTGCGAGATGGTTTCGATTTATGCAGGAATTTGATCTGCAGATCGTACATTTACCTGGTAAAGAGAACGCGATAGCGGATACTTTGTCGCGGAAAAACGTACACGGCGATCCGACTAGCGAAACGAAGCGGATAGCGCTCATACGTGACCATAGGCAGGGTATCGATACATCGTCGTGGGTAGAAATCATTAGAGACGCGCAAGAGAACGACGAAATATTGCAACAGCGAGCGCGGGATGATCCCGAGAATGTATACCCGAGAGATGGAATTTTGCGCGTAAGACGCGAAGATAGCGATAGAGTAGCGTTACCGCGCAAAGCGGCGTGGAGAATCGCGAAGGAAGCGCATAAATTGGTAATACACTTTGGGACCGACAAAGTACTCGATTTCCTCAAGAGTTACTTTCACGGCGCGAATTTCGATAGAATCGCGCGCGACGTGGTAGCTTCGTGCGAGACTTGTCAGGCGACCAAGTACTATACGCGACCAACGGTGGGTACCGAGTATTACGAATTACCGGACGCACCGGGCGACACGCTATCAATGGATATATTTGGACCATTACCGAGAACTGGGCACGGGCTCAGATATGTACTCGTAATAATGGATCACTTCTCCAAGTTCGTGAAACTATATCCGATGAAAGATCAAAAGCTCAACACGATAATGGAGATTCTCGATAGTGAATTTTTCGTAGAGATAGGGATACCTAGGGCGATTCTGACCGACAACGGAGGACAATTTGTGACACGTCGATGGCGAACTTTCGCGAGATACAGAGGTTTCGAACCGCGTAAAACGTCACCGTACCATCCGCAGTCCAATCCGGTCGAGAGGGTCATGCGCGAGTTAGGCCGTATTATGCGAGCATACGCGAGCGACCGCCAACACGCGTGGCACCGAATCATAGAACGCGCTGAACACGTCCTTAACGATACGACTCATTCGTCAACCGGTTTCACGCCGCGAGAATTGAACAGCGGTGAAATCGGCCGACTAACGGTTGATCCAAGACTGATTCCCCTCAACGTCGAGGAGATACCTTGGCGTCGAAAAATCGAAGCGGCGAGACAGCGTCTCGAGGAGGCCGCGAGGAAACGCAAAAAACAGGCGGATAAGCACGGTACAGCACAGTATCGCGTGGGACAGCTTATCTGGGTCAAACATCACAGAAGATTAGACGCGAGCAGGAGGCTCACGCGAAAAATACATCTCGTGTACGAGGGGCCTTACCGCGTTCAACAGATAATAAGGACGAACGCATATCTGATCGAAGACCTGGACGGGCAGACCATGGGGGTCTTCAATGCGCGACAACTGAGACCGCACCGCGAACCGCGTTACAACAACGATGATGATGATGATCCACCGGTCGAGAACGACGGGGAGGAGCCGTCCGATGGCGAAGAAGAGGGCAACCCGATGATCGAGGATGACGAGGAGCCAGCCAGCGAAGAAGAGGAGGACAACCCGCGAGTCAAGAACGACGGGGAGCCATCCGACGCGGATGACCGAATAATAATCTCTGACGACGACGACGAGGAGGAAATCAGCCAGCCGATCACAGTCTCCTATGACGGTGCCGATGAGTCCATGGAGATCGTCGAGCCAGACGGAGAAGACGAAAATGAAATGATGTATATATATATATCATCACTAAGGGAATCGACAGCGCCGAACGAGAGACCGACGAAAGCCAAGGATACGCGAGCGGAGGCAAAAAGAATGACGGAGAGGCTTGCGAGGCAGAGAAGACTGCCGATAACTCACCACGCAGGCAAATCAACCGATCAGCAGACGCGAGCGACATAGGAGCTTCGGGGAATGGCGACGAGGATCACCCTTCGAGCGGAACGAAAATTCACAAAATCGGTGAAATTTCGAAAAATCCGCGAGAAAAGCAACCAGAAATGGATAATACAGCAGTGGGTCATCGCGAAGAAACCGTCCAGATGACCTATGAGATGTACCGCGATGATGGAAAAATTTTTACACCCAGGGGCACCAGGTACCCCGGATACGGCACTGAATGTGAAAATTCATCTTTGAGAGCAACAATCGTCGTGGCCAATAACGAGACGACCACGCTGACGGAGAGACGAGAAAATTTCATCGAACGAGGGGCCCTAAATCGAAGGATACGTTCCTGGCCTTGGGGCTACCTTAAGAGGGGAGCGCATGTGGGAGCATCAGTCGTGTCCCGGACGTCGATGAGACAACATCGTTCGTGGATGCAGAATCCGACTTCTGATAATCTCAGGGAGGAAGCGAAGGCGAGAATACGCCGAATGGAGCAATTTCGCGTGTATCAACGCGAAAAAGCTCGAAATCGCGATATAGCAAATTTGCTCGAGAGAAGAGCGCGCGATCTGCCGAACGAGGAGGAGATCGGGGAACGCGCGATCGAGGAGCTGCGGAAGCAGAATTTGGAAATGTTAAAGGCGATTGCCGATTTTGACGCTGAGGGCGGTGATACGACCAGTCCGCTGATACAGCAGCCAATTCTTGAGGGCAACACTGGCGAGCAGCGGGGCACCGCGGATATATTGATAACGATCCATCCGAATCCGGGAATCGAGCTCAGCGACTTGGAGCCGATCCGACTCATCGTAGACGTGGAGCGGGGTAAAGTCACCACGGTAGCGATCTCGAACGTTCCCGGGGAGGTAGGCGTCATCCAGGAGGACGATCAAGGATCAATCGCGTCGCAGGCGACGGTGCGCAACGACGCGCGACCAAATAGGCCGCGATGCGTACTACCGATCGAGCAGACGACGATCCAGGGGCCAGCGGGACCAGCGACGTCGACTCCGCGGTCAACGAGAGGCGAACCAGGGGCGCCAAGTGAGACGCCTCTATCCACTATAACGTCCGAGGAATGGCGTACCCCGAGCGATCGACCACCCTACCACATGATGATACGCGACATCATGGAGCGGCAGATGATGGGCGTAAATGACTCGAGCGATCTCGATGAGCTGCTGGAGACCGTCTCGGTTACAACCGAGGCTTCCTGGACCCGCAAGGTCGAAAGGCGACGCAGCAGCACGGAGAGCGAGCAGCCGTCAACCAGCGTTCCCAAGCAGCGGGCCGTCCAAGAGAGCAATCCTGGCGTAGGCCTGGGTAAGAGGCGAGCAGCGCGAGAGTCGGAGCTCGCGAATCGACAACTCTTCCAGGCTGAGGAGGCGCGCTGGCGCGAGAAGCGACGCTTGGCCGCCGCACGGGCGCGTTCGTTGAACGCGTCACCGAAAGTGAGCTGCCCACGAACATCGCGTGGCGCTACTCGTGGACAGACGGGGAGATTGCAGTCGGAGGCTGCCACGGTGACGCGTCCCCCGGCGACAGCGACAGAGGCTACGGCAGATGAGGCTGACCGAACCGACGGCGAGGCGACACAGCCGGCAGGGCCGAGGATCATCGGCAACGAACAGCTCGACGTGCCGAGATACGTCGTGAAGAGCCAAGAGTGAGCCCATTTGTCCCATTGCCATTGTCGTGCCCTCGAATGCGCGCGTAGATGCGAGTCTCTTATATATACAGGGTGTTACTAAAAGAGCGGACACTAACTACATAGCGGTATTCCTTGTCAAAAACTGAGTCGAAAAGTCCTGAACCACTTTTTTCTATAATGCTTAACAAAGCCGTAATCATTGAGTAAAGTTAGTCCAACCAGCGTCGCTCTTTAGCCGGGCGAACGTCGGTGAGCCGCGCGCCTGATAGTGTGCGTAAGCGCTCCGCCGCGCATCGCGCGGCGGCACGGCGGCACGGCCGCGGCCGGCCGCGGCGGCCGCGCTATGCCTTCGCGCGCGTCGCATGCAATATTCTTACGCATTGTAATAATAGAAATAATTTTTTCTTGCACTAAAAATCACTTTTTACTCTTGTCAGAAGTATCCCCTTGCAGAAAATTTTGATAACGGATAAAACTTTCGCCAAGACATAACTATTATTAACATATGAAAATTAAAACAAATACAAAAAATTATACTGTGTATTTTACAATACAAAATTTTACAATACAAAAATTATTTTCTAAACAATCCGTTTTGTTAGATATCTTATCGTTAACTTAAATTATAAGACAAAGCACTTATTAAATCTTTCTACGAGTTTTGTCCAGTTACTCAGAAGTAATAAATTTTTTTGGAGGAATTTACTGTAATAATTAGATGTTTAAATAATCTCGTACTTAAAGAAAATACATTAAAAATATTAAAAAATAAAAAAACATTTCTTCTTTTATGAGAAAATGATTTATCCTAAGTCATGAATAACACTGTTCAGATGTGCAATCTTTTTGAATCATGAGGTAAATAAGAGTAAAACGCCGAGCGAACAATATTAATTCTTATAGCGAATAATAAATAATAACACGTTTAATAACTTAAGAAAATACAATACAAACGTATCTGTCTTAGTTTAGACCCTCTTGTGTGTAACATTTTGCAATAATTTTAAATCTAATTGTCAATAACGCATAAATAAAAGTGAACTGTTATTGTATTCGTAAAACATTGGTCAGCGGTAAAGTTGTTAGAAAAGGTAAAGGTTGAATATAAGGTAAATCACTAACTGCTGCCTTTTAAATAAAATAATATCACAAAAATTAGCTACAATTCGTATGTTCTTTCATGAAGATGTAAATTTACTTGCCAGACAGTGTTGTATCAATCTCGTGATAATCTACCGTGTCTGGTTTCAGTAATGAAACAATGCTTATTACAAGAGTTAAGATCAATGCACGGATTGAAGACTTAGGCTCGAGCGCAAGGTGAAATAAATACATACAAATGTCATAAAGTATCATATAACAAAATAACACTAGTAAACAAAAAAATAAGTAAATAAATAAACTAGTAAATAAAAAAATCTTTCTAATGATTATTCTCCTATTGTCGAGAGATTTCCACACAATTGACATCTGTAGCCTGTTTTATTTATTAACTTATTTTATTTATTTACGAGTGTTACTTTGTTATATGATGCTTCATGATATTTCTCTGTACTCATTTCACCTTACGCTTAAGTCTAGGCCTTCAGTCCGTACGCTGACATTAACTCATAAGCATTGTTTTGTTACTGAAACCAGACGGTAGATCATCATGACATTGATATTACACTGTCTGGTAAGTGAATTTTACATCTTTATAAAGAAACATACGAATTGCAGCTAACTTTTCAATTTCATTTTATTTAAAAGGCAGCAGTTATCACGTAATTTACCTTATGTTCAACCTTTTCCAATAACTTTACCGCTGTCCAATGTCTTATGAATACGATAACATTTCACTTTTATTTATGCGTCTAAACTAAGACAGAAACGTTTGTATTTTATTTTGTTTTAAGTTATTAAACGTGTTATTATTTATTATTAATATAAAAATTAATATTGTTCGCTCGGCGGTTTGCTCTTATTTGCCTTAGGTTTCAAAAAGATTGTACATCTGGACAGCGTTATTCATGACTTAGGATAAATCTTCTTTTCATAAGAGAAGAAATTCTTTTATTTTTGAATACTTTAGCTTTTAATAATATTTTTTACGTATTTCCTTTTAAGTACGAGATTATTTAAATATCTTATTGTTACAGTAAATTCCCCTTGAAGAATTTATTACTTCTGAGTAACTGGGCAAACCTCGTAGAAAGATTCAATAAGTGCTTTGTGTTATAATTTAAATTAAGTTAACGCAAAGATATTTAACGAAACGGATTGTTTAGAAAATAATTTTTGTATTGTAAAATTTTGTATTGTAAAATACACAGCATAATTTTTTGTATTTGTTTTAATTTTCATATGTTAATAATAGTTATGTCTTGGCGAAAGTCTTATCCGTTATCAAATTTTTCTGCAAGGGGATACTTCTGACGAAGAGTAAAAAGTGATTTTTAGTGCAAGAAAAATTTATTTCTATTATTACAATGCGTAAGAATATTGCATGCGACGCGCGCGAACGCATAGCGCGGCCGCCGCGCGATGCGCGGCGGAGCGCTCACGCACACTATCAGGCGCGCGGCTCACCGACGTTCGCCCGGCTAAAGAACGACGCTGGTTGGACCAACTTTACTCAATGATTACGGCTTTGTTAAGCATTATAGAAAAAAGTGGTTCAGGACTTTTCGACTCAGTTTTTGACAAGGAATACCGCTATGTAGTTAGTGTCCGCTCTTTTAGTAACACCCTATATATACGTGGACTTTAATTTTCGTTTTCTTTTATTTGGACCGCATCGTTCATATAAGATAAAGATTTAATAATGATACGCTTAATAAAGTAGATTCTTTTAATTGGTATTACCGTAAGCGTAATCAATTTTCCTTTCATTTGTTCTTATGCGCGAAGCGCGAATGGCTGATTAGCTATAATAATTACTTTTCATAAGATTTGTTATGAGTACCTGAGCGTACACGCGATACACGCGTATATATAGATATGGGTTTGACTGAGCGATCAACGAGATCGCAACGTGGAATATAAGTTAGAATTAGAATTTTGATTTGCGTATAAGCGAACACGCCATGCGAGGCGTGTAAATATTTATGTATAATTACGAAGCAATAAAGCTCATTCGATTTCACATTTAGTTCGATTAAAAGCGATGTCTAGTTTTCTTTAGGTTTTCCCAACTGTTATATAAAAATATACGTGTGGCCTCCACGCGCGGCAGAAGTGAAACTTCTTAGCTGTGAGGAATAGGATAGTATCTTGTTTATAGTATCTGAATTAATGCCTATGTAATTTAGAAATCAAATTTTAATTATAAATTAAAGCGGATGCAATTCACAAATAAAAATTAATTCGTGTATTGAAACCTGTATAACTCACAAATCAAATTTTAATTATTGTTCATGCGCGTATTGAGTACGCCGAACGAGATGCCGGATCCGTCCAGAGAAGACGCGAGATATGCCGTGCGGCTCCGTTTTGTTTTGCGACCGGAGGTCACGATTTAAACTCGAAGACCGGTACTGTCGATGAGCACAAAGAACAAGTCGTCTTTGTCGCCCGCAGGAATGAGAAAACACTGTTGATCGTTTAAACAAACTTTATTAGGCAATTATTGTTCGGATTTAAAACCATGAGGGCCGAGACAACTTAGAGAAGCCGCATCACTCGGATGTGAACGATCACCGGATTAGCCGTCGTTTTTCCGAGGACCGCGAGCGAGGTCCTTATTTCGAGTCAATCAATTAATTCTTCGCTCGCGCGAGGGACCGCACCCAGCGCGGGATAACAAGTGGTTTTTTTTTTTTACTCGCACAGCGCGAGAGAACGGATCGCCCGGCACCCCGAATCTTTAACCGCTACTTTTAAAACTCGACTTTTCTCACAAGATCGCTTCTACCTTTGTGTTGACGCTCGCAAGGTGTACAGACGACTCTGTCGAGAGTCTTTTCGGAACCGTTTTCTGGCGGGGACTTCGGCGCGTGTCATTGTTTTCGGGCCTCTCGGCGTGTCCCCACTTGTGTATGTCATCATGACAAACGTTTATTTCGCATGATAAACAGAGCTTGCTTTCAAAACAATTATCGAAGTACACATGTAACGGAAAGATATGAATTGAACAAATAATTTGCTTGAATCCCCAACATACCGCCCGCCTCGAAACCATCGTTTCGACAACCGATGGCTGAACTAACGCGTGTTGGAGGAGGCGGTCGCTATGTTCGGACGATCCGAGGTTTACATATTTACGCCGGCGTTTCGGCGTTATCGATGTCGATCGGTAACAGGCAGATTTTTACAACGGGCCGCTTATATTCGCTCGTCGCGGTCTTTATGGTCACGACACGTACGACGTTATCGGAGCCTGCGTGACATTGCGTTATACGACCTAACTCCCACTTGCATGGTGGAAGTAACGGGTTTTGAAGGAGTACGAGTTGCCCCATTCGAATTCGTTCCTTCGCGGGTTTTCGCCACTTGGCTCTCTGTTGTAGCGTGTTGACATAATCTGTCTGCCACAGTTTCCAGAACCGTTCCGTCATCTGACGGACCACTTGCCAACGCGAGATCCGATTTTCGTTTAGATGGAGCACGGAGGCTTCGGGACTCGCGGTGAGCGCGGCGCCTATTAAGAAATGGCCGGGAGTAAGTGCCTCACATTCGTCAGCGGAATCGGTGAGCGGAGCTAGCGGCCTGGAGTTTAAACAGGCTTCTATGTTGCATAGAAGTGTCGCGAATTCCTCGAACGTAAGAGTATGCGTTCCTACCACTCTTCTAAGATGGTGCTTCACGCTTCGAACTCCGGCTTCCCATAGCCCGCCGAAGTGCGGGGCTGCCGGAGGAATGAAGTGCCACGAAACTTGATCGGAAGCGGTTCGATTTAAGAAATTCGGATCGCGCAGAGCTGAGCTAAACGCGGCTTGAAGTTCGCGGTCTGCGCCGACGAACGTTGTTCCGTTGTCGGAGTAAATTGACGCGGGGAGGCCTCGTCGCGCGCAGAAACGCGAATATGCCCCCAAAAATGCGGGAGTTGAATAGCCGTCTACTATTTCGAGGTGCACGGCGCGCGTGGCCATGCAGACGAATATTGCGATATACGCTTTGTGAGATGAGATCCCACGACCGGACATTGGGCGTACACGTATCGGGCCCGCATAATCCAAACCGCAATGCTGAAACGCGCGCGCGGGAGGGGAGACTCTGGCGTGAGGTAGCTGTCCCATTATCGGAGTGGGAGCTGCCGCCTTTTCGCGGGCGCATGTTACGCATCGGTGGATTACGGCTTTTACGAGTGTTCGCGCACGCAAGATCCAAAAGTCCCGGCGTATTGTAGCGAGGGTGAGCTGCGTGCCGGCGTGAAGCGACCTTATATGCGCGTGCTGGACCAGTAGGGATACTAGGGGGTGAGAGGAGAGGATGATCGGGTGTTTTGCGGTGAACGGTAGCGGAGCGTGGGCTAACCGCCCGCCTACGCGAATTAATTTATCCTCTCCGATGAAAGGATTGAGCGATATGAGCGCACTCTTCGACGAAATTGTCTTTCGGCTCAAGAGCGCCTCTCGCTCAACGGGAAACTCTTCTTCCTGGATTCGTCTGAGCCAAAAGTTTCGCGCCGATCGACACTCATCCGCGGAAAGAGCGAGCGGACTTGCCTGGCTGACGTTAGCGTCGATACGGCGAGTTCGTGATATGAACCGAAGAATATAAGCGGTGACTCGAATTAATTTTGGCCACGACGAGAAACGCGTCATTAGCTCCCACTGCTCGACTGGCTTAGCTATATGCGTGTTGATGCGCGGATTCTGCTCAAGTGTCGTATCGTGAGACGACGTTTCGCGCTGAGCTGGCCACTCATTTTTTGAAAATCTCAACCACGGAGGCCCTTGCCACCACAAATGGTGGGTCGCGAGCTGGCATCCGAGAATGCCGCGTGAGGCGCAGTCGGCCGGATTTTCTTCGGTTGGCACGTGTCTCCAGACGGCAAAAGGAACCCGAGATTGAATTTCCGAGACTCGATTGGAAACAAAGGTTTTCCATTTTGACGGGTGTTGATTCAACCACGCGAGGACGACTTCGGAGTCTGTCCAACAGAAGCAACGTATGTCGGTTAATAGTAGCGACGATCGCGCGAACTCCAACAGCCGAGCTAACAGAACGGCAGCGGACAATTCCAGCCGAGGAATGGTGAGAGATTTAATCGGAGCGACCTTTGATTTGGCAATGAGCAATCTGGAGGTTGTCTCGCCTGTCAAGGAAGTGACGCGAATGTAGACTGCAGCTGCGTAAGCGGTGGAGGAGGCGTCGCAAAACCCGTGAAGTTCGCAGCTCGCGGTGTCGGACCCGTATCGCACCCAACGGTCCACCTGAAGACCGTTGATCGTTGCCAGAGACGCGTGAATCGTCTCCCATTGCGCGAGAAGTTTGCCCGCGATTGTTTCGTCCCATTTCAGCTTCGCCAGCCAGAGTTTTTGTAAAAAGATTTTTGCATTTATTGTCACGGGCGT
Organism: Leptothorax acervorum; assembly: GCA_035220615.1. Lineage (NCBI taxonomy): Eukaryota > Metazoa > Arthropoda > Insecta > Hymenoptera > Formicidae > Leptothorax > Leptothorax acervorum. Next base: position 85,944 of record JASTWQ010000400.1, read on the forward strand.
GACCCAGCCTAACGGATCAAATATTTTCGCTACCAGTGATAATATGGATCTCTTGGTTTTTGGAATGGAAGGAGGGAGCGAAACGTCGAACTGGAAAACATCGAGTGCGGGATTCCAGCTGATTCCGAGCACTTTCAGTTGCTCATCGGCTTGCAATGTTTTCGAACACGCTAAGCCGTGATTTTCAACGTCAATGTCGGTCAGAAGTTGAGGAGAGTTGCTCGCCCATTTACGTAATTCGAACCGCCCCCGACCCAGCAACGCGCAGACTTGGTCGCGCGTCTGACGAAGCAGCGGAATGTCGTCCGCCCCGAAGAGAAAATCGTCGATATACCGGCCCTTCCGAATCACCGGAACCGCTAACGGAAATGAGCTTCCTTCGTCCCGAACTAGTTGTTCCAGAACGCGAAGTGCATCGTGAGGAGCGTTAACCGTTCCGTACGTCAAGACTAACAGCAGAAATACAATGATGGCTCGAGTTTCGCGCTCAAACCATAGTATTCGCTGATAGTTGACGTCACGAGGGTCGATTTCGATTTGACGATACATTTTCGTGATATCCGCGGAGTAGACGTATCGAGGTAAAAGCCATCGTAGCAAAACGGCAGCTAAGTCGGTCTGTAATTTTTCCCCGGTTATCAAGTGGTCATTCAGCGACGTGCCGTTGCTTGTCGGATTCGATGCGTTAAAGACGACTCGCAACCGAGTGGTTATACTGCTTTCGCGAATAACGGGGTGATGCGGAATATACACGCATTGAGACGACGCGCTTGCGTCGAGCGGCACTCGCCTCATATGCCCGAGTCGCTCATACTCCTCGATAAAGGCGCGGTATTCCGTCGCTAATTTTTCATCGGCGCTTAACCTGCGTTCAAGGCTTCTCAGCTGTCGCTCGGCTGAGTTATAAGAATGACCGATCTCGATTGGGGGGCCGGTTTTGAAAGGAAGACGGATCACGTATCGTCCGTCGGAGCGGCGCCAATGTGTGGCGACGAAGTGATCTTCGCTTTGTTGCTCCTCCGGACTTAGTGAAACTGCGCGAGGAATCTCTTCGATTTCCCAGAAGCGTCGAAGTTCCTCGTCGAGAGACGGGGAATTTGAACAGTGCTGAGCAATGACTGTTCGAGGACGCGCTTGTGGGTCAGCCGCGGGGCCGGAAAGCACCCAACCGAGAACGGTATTCTGAGCGAGAGGTTGACCGCGGGAGCCCTTTCGAATGCCGTCGAGCAGCAAGTCACCGTAAAGATCGACACCGATAATTATATCAATGGGGTCCGAATTCGTAGGATCCGGATCCGCGAGCGCGAGATCGGCTACGTGGCCCCATTGGCTGGGCGACGTTACGGGCGACGGAGTGTATTTCGTTAGACTTTTCATTACGGACGCAATGGTCTTGAACGCAAGAGATGAATTTTCGACCGGAGAGATCTTAATTTCGGCCGCGTATCGACATGTTCCGGCGTCGACGCCTCCGATGGCGGAGATCGAGACGGGCATTCTAATGCGACGCAATTTTAAGCTCTGACTCAATCTTTCGGTAATAAACGTCATTTCCGATCCTTGATCTAAGAGCGCTCGAACGACGCGAGCACGACCGTTCGGTGATTCGGATGGAAAACTGACTTTTACTCTAGCCGTCGCGAGCAACACGGGAGGCATCGACGGAACCTTAGCGTTCGAGAACAATGCCGTGATTGGCGCGGCATCGGTGATCGACTCGGTCACGGATGAAGTATTGTCCACGGTAGAAGTATCCGAGTCGACGTGTAGCATCGAGTGATGCTTTTGTTGACATGTGCGGCACGAATATTTACTTTGGCATAACTGCACGGCGTGTTTAGCGCTCAAGCAATTTATGCACCGATTAGCCTTTTTGACCGCCTCTAATCGTTGACTCGGACTCTTCTTTATAAAGAGTTGACATTTATTTATGAAATGAGACGATTTACAGAGCGGACATGAAATTGGAGACGATCCCGATGCGGTAGCGCTTGTCACCTTCGATGAGCGCATTTGTTTGGCGACGGTCGCGAGATTTAATTCTTCGAGCGCGCGAGCACGGGAATCTAAGAATTTATCGAGCTCGTCGTATGTTGGGATCCGCGCGTCATCCCCACCCTTTAGTTTCCACGCCTTCCGAGTGACGGGATCGATCTTTTGCGTGACGCTATATACAAGCATATCGCTGAGAATGTCGGTTTCGGATCGATCTAAATTTTTTAGCGACGCGATTACTCGGTTTGCTTTATCCCGGAGTTCACTGAGTTCGCTTGCTGACTCTCGGGAAACGCTTGGCAAATTGTATAGCGCGGACACATGCATCTCGACTAATCGGCGCTTGTTTTCGTACCGAGACTCGAGGGCCTTCCACGCAATTTCAAAATTATCCGCGGTTATCGGGATACTTCGAATGGATTCAAGCGCTCGCCCGGTCAGGCTTGACGACAAGAAATGCATTTGCGCAAACGGAGAAAGTTCGTGATTGTTTCTAATGAGGGACGTGAAGCGATCGCGGAACGTCTCCCATTCTTCGTACTTCCCTGAGAATGGTGGAAGGTTGATGGGCGGTAGATGCGACAGCGAGAACGAGGAGGCGGATGACCCATGACTGCACGCTGCACCAGGAACCAATTTCGCCTCCGTGAGTTGCGGAGTCGGCGTGAGCTGCTCCAGGCATTCGGCCATGTAGTCCAACGTCTCCAACTGGATATCTTCGGCTTGATCAAACAGCTCGTTTTTAAAATAATCGAGCGTGCTTCTTCTCGCCTCCGGAACAATTTGCAGAAGGGCTGAGTGCACGCGAAGGCATTGCGTCCAGATCTCCTTGAGGCTGGCTATTCGCGCTCGAACCTTTGCGACGGTGTAATTATTTTTTCCGAGCTTTTTGAAATTGTCCAGCGCTCGAGTGATTGAATGCATCAGCGCCTGCTGTTGAGCCAGGAGGTCATTGAGCGTTGCGGCGACTTCCGGCACTGCAGTCATGTTAACGGCTGAAGGGCTGCACTGAATATCTCGATCCGGCTCGAAGGACCAAATTTATGTTCATGCGCGTATTGAGTACGCCGAACGAGATGCCGGATCCGTCCAGAGAAGACGCGAGATATGCCGTGCGGCTCCGTTTTGTTTTGCGACCGGAGGTCACGATTTAAACTCGAAGACCGGTACTGTCGATGAGCACAAAGAACAAGTCGTCTTTGTCGCCCGCAGGAATGAGAAAACACTGTTGATCGTTTAAACAAACTTTATTAGGCAATTATTGTTCGGATTTAAAACCATGAGGGCCGAGACAACTTAGAGAAGCCGCATCACTCGGATGTGAACGATCACCGGATTAGCCGTCGTTTTTCCGAGGACCGCGAGCGAGGTCCTTATTTCGAGTCAATCAATTAATTCTTCGCTCGCGCGAGGGACCGCACCCAGCGCGGGATAACAAGTGTTTTTTTTTTTTTACTCGCACAAGCGCGAGAGAACCGATCGCCCGGCACCCCGAATCTTTAACCGCTACTTTTAAAACTCGACTTTTCTCACAAGATCGCTTCTACCTTTGTGTTGACGCTCGCAAGGTGTACAGACGACTCTGTCGAGAGTCTTTTCGGAACCGTTTTCTGGCGGGGACTTCGGCGCGTGTCATTGTTTTCGGGCCTCTCGGCGTGTCCCCACTTGTGTATGTCATCATGACAAACGTTTATTTCGCATGATAAACAGAGCTTGCTTTCAAAACAATTATCGAAGTACACATGTAACGGAAAGATATGAATTGAACAAATAATTTGCTTGAATCCCCAACAATTATAAAAGTGAAGTTTCAGGTTATGAGAAAAATTTGCCCATATATAATTATATATGGGCCAACTGTTGCCAACTGTTACATTTATATACATATAATTATATATAGACAAATTTTTCTCATAACCTGAAACTTTACTTTTATAATTAAAATTTGATTTGTGAGTTATACAGGTTTCAATACACGAATCAATTTTTATTTGTGAATTGCATCCGCTTTAATTTATAATTAAAATTTTATTTCTGAATTACATAGGCATTAATTCAGATACTATAAACGAGATACTATCCTATTCCTCACAGCTAAGAAGTTTCACTTCTGCCGCGCGTGGAGGCCACACGTATATTTTTTTTACCATATTAAATTTCTTCGACGTAACTGGCAATCGTTCCTGACGGTCATAATCGTCAGGACATTTTAACCAAGATTCTGGTCCTTTTATCTCAACGCTTAATTTAAGCATCTTAATTTTAAATAATTTAATTTTTATTGTGAAAAATATTACCCCAGCCAGGGTTCGAACCTGGAACTTCCCGCTTTCTGTGCAGGCGTCGTGCCAATTCGACCACTGAGGCATGTGGTAATATTTATCGCAATAACACGTATAAATAAACAATCATAAAATAGAACACCGATATTTTGGTCAACGGTGTATATTCACTGTATAATAATTGATTTGTGAAAAATTTATTTGTGAATTAAAGCCTGTGTAATTCACAAATTAATTTTTATTTATTTGTGAATTGCATCGCCTGTAATTTATAATTAAAATTTAACTTGTGAATTAACGTAACGCTCCCGAGCCGAATCACGCCCATGGAAGTTTTTGACTTTTCGCGACGGACTTTTATAACGCGAACGCGTAACGCGACGCTCCGGATCACTCCCGTATAAGTTTCGACTTTTCGTGACGGACTTCCATAACGCGAACGCGTAACGCGACGCTCTGAATCACTCCCGTAGAAGGTTCGACTTTTCGTGACGGACTTCCATAACGCGAACGCGTAACGCGACGCATCGAATCACTCTCGTAGAAGGTTTGACTTTTCGTGACGAACTTCCATAACGCGAACGCGTAACGCGACGCTCTGAATCACTCCCGTAGAAGGTTCGACTTTTCGTGACGGACTTCCATATTGCGAACGCGTAACGCGACGCTCCGAATCACTCCCGTATAAGTTTCGACTTTTCGCGACGGACTTCCATAACGCGAACACGTAACGCGACGCTCCGAATCACTCCCGTATAAGTTTCGACTTTTCGCGACGGACTTCCATAACGCGAATGCGTAACGCGACGCACCGAATCGCTCTCGTAGAAGGTTTGACTTTTTGTGACGGACTTCCATAACGCGAACGCGTAACGCGACGCATCGAATCACTCTCGTAGAAGGTTTGACTTTTCGTGACGGACTTCCATAACGCGAACGCGTAACGCGACGCTCCGAATCACTCCCGTAGAAGGTTCGACTTTTCGTGACGGACTTCCATAACGCAAACGCGTAACGGACGCTCCAAATCACTCCCGTATAAGGTTCGGCTTTTCGTGACGGACTTCCATAACGCGAACGCGTAACGCGACGCTCCGAATCACTCCCGTATAAGGTTCGACTTTTCGTGACGGACTTCCATAACGCGAACGCGTAGCGCGACGCTCCGAATTACTCCCGTAGAAGGTTCGACTTTTCGTGACGGACTTTCATAACGCGACTTCCGTAACGCGACTTCCGTAACGCGACTTCCGTAACGCGACTTCCGTAACGCGACTTCCGTGACGGACTTCCGTGACGGACTTCCGTGACGCTTCCGGTTCCAATCACCCCCCGTGCCCTAAGAAGTTTCACTTCAAAAAGGGAAAACCCGTGATTCAGCGTTAATGCGCGTCAGCGTAGATGGATGCATGTGTCGTTGCAGGGCGATGCGAAGATGACACGTCGTGCGCAAAAATCATATTGAGACAAATTTTCGCGAGAGTTGACGACGCGGTACTATTGTTCAAGGCCGAGATACGTCGGCAAAACTGATTTTCGTGGTTAACGAATTGTCGTGCAACGATATTCGTGCACGAGCGTCTTTTGCGAGCAGAGACTAGACAGGGTGACTTTGTGGGTCGCGAGAAGCACGACTTGTGCGTTTTCATTGTTGTCCGTGGACCGTGCAACGAACTGGCTGCACGGGACTCATGCGCGTAGGCAATCGATTGCGGCATATTGAGCGAGCGCCGAATAACACGATTATCGCGTTACCTTGCAGCCGACGGGAGAGCCGCCGACTGCACCGACACCAGCGGACCAGGGCGTGAGCAGCGGGGTGAGTTCGGTGACGACGAGCCAGCCAGAGGCTCGCCGAGAGACGGCCAACGACCCTAGAGTCATCCTCCAGAGGGTGGAGGACCACCCTTATGCGTTGCCGAACGCTACGGACAAAGGGGAAGGAGGAAAAGAAGAGGACGCCGCCCAACGCCCTCCCCCGTCCCTTGCAGTCGAGTGAATCAAATGTACCCGTTGTCCCCGCGTACTCGATGTGCAGAGGCGTTATTAGATTTAAGGGGGGATCCTGGTGTAGACTACTGAAAATAATGTTATTTTCGGGAATTTTTTTAAAAGAAACTATTTAATAAATCGCTTTGATAACTTTTGGGTTGTTTTACTTTATTATTAAACAACGTAAAAAAATTTTTTTTATTTAAAAAAAAATTATTTAATATGTTTATAGGGCGTAAGTAAGAGCGTCGGTTTTAAACGGCGTGCATCCTAGCGCCTTCTTTACACGTCTGAAAAAAAAAACAAAAACATTTCGTATTGTTTATAAACATGGTTTGTCGGTAAACCTAAAAAAATGCAAAAAGTTGAAAATTGACAAAATGGCGGCACTTTAAAACAAGAAATGCAATTTTTACTCAAAAATGTGAACTTTATTTATGCAATAACAATTGTTTAAATTAATTATTTTATTAATTTTAGAGGTTTACCGACTAGTGAATGTAATAAACTATGTGTACGTACAAGAGCCAACTTGATTGGTCAAATAGTTTTTGAGTTATCGTGCACGCCAATTTCAAAATCGTGGTTTCGAGAAAAACGCGTTTAAAGTTTTCGCCGCTCGTATACCCGCACGTATACCTGCGCGCAAGAAATGGCTGTGAGGCCTTTAAAACTTCGAATTTTTTATTGTAACTTTAGGAATATATTCTACGAATAGTGTACTATTGATTACAATAAAAAAAAATTCGATTTTTTGGACGCTCTACACCAGGATCCCCCCTTAAGAGTGTGCCATATATAACCAAGTATATACGTATTTTGTATCTAGTTATAGGAATAAAAAATCCTTCGATAAAAACAGACCCAATCATTATAAGCGCGTAAATTGGCACAACAGCGGACGACTCGAGCAATTCGAGAGTAGTATAAGTTATTTTCAGGTCAGCACGGAAGCCGTGTGCGGAAAACCGCGAAACGAACCAAGATACGGAGATATTTCGAGTCGGCCAATGAGAAACGATCCAGATTAACCCGTTCCGTTTTATGCAAGGTTAAATTGATAATAACGCCATTGGGCGTTCAAACGGTCCAACGATCGCCGAGTTAAGCTAATTGGCATCGAGTTAACGTAAATTCACTGTCAAAACCGCCCGGAGAGCCCGGAAAGCAATTTCGGCCAATCAGAGATGACCCACTTTGACGATACCGCTGAAAATCAACATTAATGACATTTAACGATTCCGCGGACCAATAATGATCGAATTGGCTTAACTTTAGTTGAAATAACGTAAATTCACTTCAAACGCGATCTGGGGAGACCGGAAAGCGATTTCGGCCAATCCGGTGGCCGGAAGGCGAATTTCGGTGTTTTCGTGGAGAAACGCGAATTTTGGAATCAAATCGGTCAAGAGGGGTCAAAGGTGGCTGAATAAAGGTGAAAGGACTACTCTCGGGGACCGAGCGGCAGAAATACGCGAACTCGCCATCTATTGGTCGTTTCGAGCGATAGGCGACTCGGAGGATAGTCGTGTCGAATTACGCGAATCTAGCGTAAGTCCAGCAAAATCCGACGGCCAGACCCGGAAATAGGTCAACGACGTCTTTCTCGAGCATCCTTTGACGTGATTGGCCCAATTAAGTCCCTAGGGACATTTTCGGGCAATATCAGCCGTGAAACGGCGAAACGAGTCAAAATTGGTTATTTCCGGCCAAATCGGCATCGGGGAACACGGCGGAGACTTCCGCGTCGCGATAGAGCCGTTGCATCGCGAGATAGACGTCGGCGCATGCGCGATGCGAAAAACGGGTTTCCAGTGCATCTGGAGATGCGAGCGGATATATGCGGCTGTAGGATCGACAGGCGAGCGTAAAATAAGCGTTTGCATATAAATTTGCAGATGTTTATTCATAATTGTTATATTCCATCATACAGACATTGTAAATGGAAGATTCTGGAATTATGGATTAAATCGGTTATTGCGCGTCAAATAAATAACGAACGTTCCGGAATTTTCCATATCACGCTGTTTTCGCGTGCGTGACGACGCGAGCGAGAATATTGCGTCAGCCAGGAGAGATGGCTGACGACACTGCGCATGCGCGAGGTCTTGCTTGCGCCGTTGCGGTGCGAGACTCGAGGTCTTTCTCCGGGAGCCATCGTGATGTGCGGACGTGTCACACGAGGCTCTTTTAAAACCGGTGTTAACCCGCTAGCGGAGCGTTATCCCGCTAATTGTACAAAGTCGTTCATAGTTAACGCGAGTGGTATTAATTACCGAAATTAATCACAGTAGTGATTAACTTATCTCGGGAGCTCTCTTAACGTGCGTGTGTGCCGTGAGGCTCAAGGTCAACCGAGATCATTAGTGCGCGGCGAGTGATACCGCCAAGTACGGAAAGTCGTTAATTGTTAACGCAAGTTGAATAAATCGGTTAATACCGAAAACGGGACAGTCATCCGAGAGAGTCTCGACATACGCCACGTTATACGAGATCTCTCATGAAAATCGGAGATAACCCGCGAGCGACGTGCAATGTCGCATACGAGTGAACATTCGTAATTGTTAACGCGAGCCGTTAATTCTCAGTCGTGAACATTAACAAATTCGAGCAGCGATCGATAGAACCACGCGTCGACACCCGATTGGGCGAACTTGTGCAGTTCCATGAAAACCGGTCGTAATCCGCGATCGATACGCGCGCCGGCATTAATAATTGTTACATCCGACCAGAGAACGATAAATAGTCGCGTTTGCGAATAATTAACATTGCGTACGACGTAAAATCTACGCGAAGTGCGAGTCATGCCAAGATGGCGTCGCGCGGCCATTTTGTAAGTGCGAGTGCACACGGCCTCTTGTGTAACCTGAAACAGAATAAATTCAGTGTTAAAAGCAGAGCATAGTGCTTGTGAAAGTTATTAATCTCCTGTGTTATACTTTCCTGGAATCCTATTGGTTGATACGGCGACCGTTATAAATCCCTGTCCAACGACGTTCCGGCGATCCAGCGACGGCGGCGATCCATTGGTGGAGGCGATCCATCGACGGCGGCGGCGATCCAGCGACGTTCCGGCGATCCAGTGGTCAGAGGGGTCCATCCAGCATCCGAGGCGTTCCTGAAACATAAAAGGAGAAATTAGTACAAGACAACTAAAGGTCTGTCGTATTACTTACCTTCTCGGCGGGTAATGGTAAAACCGAGTGGCGACCGATAATTTTACGAAGTTCGAATATTATCGAGTTATAAGTGGTAAAATAGCCTTCCGCCCGACGTAAAGTGCCAAAACTAACTAGTTGAATTGTTCAGGGTTAGCTTGCAGCCGACAGGCGAGCCGCCAACTGCGCCGACTCAGAGGGAGCAGCAGGCGACGGCGGAGGCGAACCAGAAGGCACCGACCCGTCGCGAGTCATCTGAAGGTCCCAGGGTTATCTTGCAGAGGGTGACGGAGCAGCCCCGGCAGGACCACGCGTACACCCTGCGACTGAGAGCGGACGGAGAGGAAGCAGTGACCGAAGAGGATGCCGCCCAATGCCCTCCAAAAATCCCGCTTGAATAAAAAATTCTTTATTCTCTGTAACCTCTTTCCCAGCGGATTTTCTGTCATTTAATATTAAGCGTATCGATTTTAAAGTTAAGCAAGCGCAAAGTGTGTAATAGTGATAAGAATAAAGCAAGATATTCGATAAAAGGCTAACTTTGATTACGTGGAGAAACAGGCGCTAACCTGGTTAAAAACGAAATATTCGCATATAGGTTAAGTTATTTTCAGGTGAACAAAGGCATCATGTGCAGAAACCCGCGAAATAGTCAAAATCTTCGGAGATTCGCGAACCAGCCAATCAGGAGTGATCCACCTTAACTTTTACCTGAATTCGGAGATTAACGCCATTAAACGATTCTGTGGGACAACAATGGCCCAGTTGAGTTGAATTTCATCGAATTACTGTAAATTCACGGTCAAAATCGCCCGGAGGGTCCAGAAAGCAATTTCAGCCAATCAGAGATGACCCACTTTGACGAGACCGCTGAAAATCAACATTAATGACATTTAACGATTCCGCGGACCAATAATGATCGAAGTGGCTTAACTTTTGTCGAAATAGCGTAAATTCACTCCGAAAACCGCCCGGAGAGTCCGGAGAGCAATTTTAGCCAATCAGATGGCAGGATGGCTGATTTCGGTTATTTCCTAGCGGAAACGCGATTTTATGATTGTTTAGGGCCGAAAGGGTTAAGCGTGACCATAAACACGCAAAAGGATCACTCTCGTTGGCGAAACAGCGACAAATCGCAAAATCGGCTCCTGATTGGTCGTTGCGAGCGCGGAGCGACTCGGAGCGATAATCGTATCGAATTACGCGGAGTTAGCGTAATTACGGCAAAATTTGACGGCCAGACCCGGAAATGGGTCAACGACGTCTTTCCCGAGCATTCTGTGATGTGATTGGCCCAATCAGGTCCCTAGGGACATTTTTGGGCAATATCGGCCGTGGAACGGCGAAACGAGTCAAAATTGGTTATTTCCGGCCAAATCGGCATCGGGGAACACGGCGGAGACTTCCGCGTCGCGATAGAGCCGTTGCATCGCGAGATAGACGTCGGCGCATGCGCGATGCGAAAAACGGGTTTCCAGTGCATCTGGAGATGCGAGCGGATATATGCGGCTGTAGGAACGACAGGCGAGCGTAAAATAAGCGTTTGCATATAAATTTGCAGATGTTTATTCATAATTGTTATATTGCAGCATACAGACATTGTAAATGGAAGATTCTGGAATTAATGGTTAAATCGGTTATTGCGCGTCAAATAAATAATGAGCGTTCCGGAATTTTCCATATCACGCAGTTTTCGCGTGCGTGACGACGCGAGCGAGAATATTGCGTCAGCCAGGAGAGATGGTTGGCGACACTGCGCATGCGCGAGGTCTTGCTTGCGCCGTTGCGGTGCGAGACTCGAGGTCTTTCTCCGGGAGCCATCGTGATGTGCGGACGTGTCACACGAGGCTCTTTTAAAACCGGTGTTGACCCGCTAGCGGAGCGTAATCCCGCTAATTAACAAAGGTCGTTTAATTAACGCGAATAGTTAGTTAACGCGAGTGGTATTAATTACCGAAGTTAATAATCAGTATATTGATTAACCATATCTCGGGAGCTCTCGTAACGTGCGTGTGTGCCGTGAGGCTCAAGGTCAACCGGGATCACTTAGTGCGCGGCGAGTGATATCGCCAAGCACGTGAAGTCGTTAATTGTTAACGCAAGTTGAATAATTCGGTTAATTACCGAAAACGGGACAGCCATCCGAGAGAGTCTTGACATACGCATCCGTTATACGAGATCTCTCATGAAAATCGGAGATAACCCGCGAGCGACGTGCAATGTCGCATACGAGTGAACATTCGTAATTGTTAACGCGAGCCGTTAATTCTCAGTCGTGAACATTAACAAATTCGAGCGGCGATCGATAAAACCACGCGTCGACACCCGATTGGGCGAACTCGTGCAGTTCCATGAAAACCGGTCGTAATCCGCGATCGATACGCGCGCCGGCATTAATAATTGTTACATCCGACCAGAGAACGATAAATAGTCGCGTTTGCGAATAATTAACATTGCGTACGACGTAAAATCTACGCGAAGTGCGAGTCATGCCAAGATGGCGTCGCGCGGCCATTTTGTAAGTGCGAGTGCACACGGCCTCTTGTGTAACCTGAAACAGAATAAATTCAGTGTTAAAAGCAGAGCATAGTGCTTGTGAAAGTTATTAATCTCCTGTGTTATACTTTCCTGGAATCCTATTGGTTGATACGGCGACCGTTATAAATCCCTGTCCAACGACGTTCCGGCGATCCAGCGACGGCGGCGATCCATTGGTGGAGGCGATCCATCGACGGCGGCGGCGATCCAGCGACGTTCCGGCGATCCAGTGGTCAGAGGGGTCCATCCAGCATCCGAGGCGTTCCTGAAACATAAAAAGGAGAAATTAGTACAAGACAACTAAAGGTCTGTCGTATTACTTACCTTCTCGGCGGGTAATGGTAAAACCGAGTGGCGACCGATAATTTTACGAAGTTCGAATATTATCGAGTTATAAGTGGTAAAATAGCCTTCCGCCCGACGTAAAGTGCCAAAACTAACTAGTTGAATTGTTCAGGGTTAGCTTGCAGCCGACAGGCGAGCCGCCAACTGCGCCGACTCAGAGGGAGCAGCAGGCGACGGCGGAGGCGAACCAGAAGGCACCGACCCGTCGCGAGTCATCTGAAGGTCCCAGGGTTATCTTGCAGAGGGTGACGGAGCAGCCCCGGCAGGACCACGCGTACACCCTGCGACTGAGAGCGGACGGAGAGGAAGCAGTGACCGAAGAGGATGCCGCCCAATGCCCTCCAAAAATCCCGCTTGAATAAAAAATTCTTTATTCTCTGTAACCTCTTTCCCAGCGGATTTTCTGTCATTTAATATTAAGCGTATCGATTTTAAAGTTAAGCAAGCGCAAAGTGTGTAATAGTGATAAGAATAAAGCAAGATATTCGATAAAAGGCTAACTTTGATTACGTGGAGAAACAGGCGCTAACCTGGTTAAAAACGAAATATTCGCATATAGGTTAAGTTATTTTCAGGTGAACAAAGGCATCATGTGCAGAAACCCGCGAAATAGTCAAATCTTCGGAGATTCGCGAACCAGCCAATCAGGAGTGATCCACCTTAACTTTTACCTGAATTCGGAGATTAACGCCATTAAACGATTTTGTGGGACAACAATGGCCCAGTTGAGTTGAATTTCATCGAATTACTGTAAATTCACGGTCAAAATCGCCCGGAGGGTCCAGAAAGCAATTTCAGCCAATCAGAGATGACCCACTTTGACGAGACCGCTGAAAATCAACATTAATGACATTTAACGATTCCGCGGACCAATAATGATCGAAGTGGCTTAACTTTTGTCGAAATAGCGTAAATTCACTCCGAAAACCGCCCGGAGAGTCCGGAGAGCAATTTTAGCCAATCAGATGGCAGGATGGCTGATTTCGGTTATTTCCTAGCGGAAACGCGATTTTATGATTGTTTAGGGCCGAAAGGGTTAAGCGTGACCATAAACACGCAAAAGGATCACTCTCGTTGGCGAAACAGCGACAAATCGCAAAATCGGCTCCTGATTGGTCGTTGCGAGCGCGGAGCGACTCGGAGCGATAATCGTATCGAATTACGCGGATTTAGCGTATTTCCAGCAAAATCTGACGGCCAGATCTCGGAATGGGTCAACGACGTCTTTCCCGAGCATTCTGTGATGTGATTGGCCCAATCAGGTCCCTAGGGACATTTTTGGGCAATATCGGCCGTGGAACGGCGAAACGAGTCAAAATTGGTCATTTCCGGCCAAATCGGCATCGGGGAACACGACGGAGACTTCCGCGTCGCGATAGAGCCGTTGCATCGCGAGATAGGCGTCGGCGCATGCGCGATGCGAAAAACGGGTTTCCGGTGCATCTGGAGATGCGAGCGGATATATGCGGCTGTAGGAACGACAGGCGAGCGTAAAATAAGCGTTTGCATATAAATTTGCAGATGTTTATTCATAATTGTTATATTGCAGCATACAGACATTGTAAATGGAAGATTCTGGAATTAATGGTTAAATCGGTTATTGCGCGTCAAATAAATAATGAGCGTTCCGGAATTTTCCATATCACGCAGTTTTCGCGTGCGTGACGACGCGAGCGAGAATATTGCGTCAGCCAGGAGAGATGGTTGGCGACACTGCGCATGCGCGAGGTCTTGCTTGCGCCGTTGCGGTGCGAGACTCGAGGTCTTTCTCCGGGAGCCATCGTGATGTGCGGACGTGTCACACGAGGCTCTTTTAAAACCGGTGTTGACCCGCTAGCGGAGCGTAATCCCGCTAATTAACAAAGGTCGTTTAATTAACGCGAATAGTTAGTTAACGCGAGTGGTATTAATTACCGAAGTTAATAATCAGTATATTGATTAACCATATCTCGGGAGCTCTCGTAACGTGCGTGTGTGCCGTGAGGCTCAAGGTCAACCGGGATCACTTAGTGCGCGGCGAGTGATATCGCCAAGCACGTGAAGTCGTTAATTGTTAACGCAAGTTGAATAATTCGGTTAATTACCGAAAACGGGACAGCCATCCGAGAGAGTCTTGACATACGCATCCGTTATACGAGATCTCTCATGAAAATCGGAGATAACCCGCGAGCAACGTGCAATGTCGTATACGAGTGAACATTCGTAATTGTTAACGCGAGCCGTTAATTCTCAGTCGTGAACATTAACAAATTCGAGGGGCAATCGATAAAACCACGCGCCGATTCCCGATTGGGCGAACTTGTGCAGTTCCATGAAAACCGGTCGTGATCCGCGATCGATACGCGCGCCAGCATCATTAATTGTTATATCCGGCCAGAGAATAATAAATAATCGCGTTTGCGAATAATTAACATTGCGTACGACGTAAAATCTACGCGAAGTGCGAGTCATGCCAAGATGGCGTCGCGCGGCCATTTTGTGAGTGCGAGTGCACACGGCCATTTTGTGTAACCTGAAACAGAATAAATTCAGTGTTAAAAGCAGAGCATAGTGCTTGTGAAAGTTATTAATCTCCTGTGTTATACTTTCCTGGAATCCTATTGGTTGATACGGCGACCGTTATAAATCCCTGTCCAACGACGTTCCGGCGATCCAGCGACGGCGGCGATCCATTGGTGGAGGCGATCCATCGACGGCGGCGGCGATCCAGCGACGTTCCGGCGATCCAGTGGTCAGAGGGGTCCATCCAGCATCCGAGGCGTTCCTGAAACATAAAAAGGAGAAATTAGTACAAGACAACTAAAGGTCTGTTGTATTACTTACCTTCTCGGCGGGTAATGGTAAAACCGAGTGGCGACCGATAATTTTGCGAGGTTCGAATATTATCGAGATTATATGTGGTTAAATAGCCTTCCGCCCGACGTAAAGTGCCAAAACTAACTAGTTGAATTGTTCAGGGTAAGCTTGCAGCCGACAGGCGAGCCGCCGACTGCGCCGACTCAGAGGGAGCAGCAGGCGAGTTAATTTTGTGCGGGACGCAGAGGTGCGGGACGCTGACGATATGCACACGATCGCAAACGTCAGCCTGGCGGTGTCGACGCAGCGACGCAGCAATCACCCATTCCGGGTGACGCTTGAATTCCGCAACGGCGCCATGACAACAACAACAACGGCGCTGCCGCGCGAACCTGGTGCTAGCGCGCGAGCCAACATCCGCGAGGAATGGGAGGACGTACGAGCCGATATCCTGGACGAACGAGAGGACGCGCGAGCTCAAATCCCAGTCGAGCAGGAAGAAGCACGATCACATGTGTCCGGACAAAGTGTGGGCGTACAAGCGGACTTTCCCTGCCTCAATCTGTACGGGCAGCGGGACCCGTCTGTGTACGCTAGAACAAAATTTCGGCCCGAAAGGTTGGACCAGTACGGGCTTGAAATTGAGGAGTTTACGTCGGAGGAGGCCGAGACGGAAGCCTATGAACCTCCGGAGGCGGATGAGCAACTGGACGAGCGTGCACCTACCCCAACCGAACAGGTGCCAGAACGACATTCGCCGATGTCGACAGGTTCGGAACATCTACTCGAGCCCGACGAGGAGGATTGCATAGACATCGCGAGCGACCCAGACGAAGTGGAGAAGCAGCCATACGAGCAGCCGAGAGTGAGACAAGCGGCCAAGGACGCGAGAGATAAGAATCGCAAGATCCTCGAGGAAGTCAACGAGGATACGCGAAAGAGGCGCACGATGGAAAGAGCGGCCTTGCGGCATCGTACGGAGCCGAAGAAGAAGAAGGGCTCCAGCTCGGGTGTTACACCCTCGCAGGACCCGACGGGGAGGATGAAACCGTCAACTCTTTCAGCGCCTCCGTCCGAAAGGTCAACGCCACAGTCGGGAACGAGCGGGTCAACGCCGAAGCCACGGGTCATCGCAGACCAGTCGGCGCAGCCGAAAGTCCGCGTGAAGCGGGTGCAGGTGGATAAGCCGAGGGGTGAGAGGAACATCGACCAGCAGCAGCAGCGGGGCGACGCCGAGGAAACGAAGAGGAACGCCGCCCAATGCCCTCCAAAAGACCCTAGCGCGAACAGAGATCTGTGATCCCCTGTCCCCGAGCGCACTAATGTATATATAGTTATAAGCGCGATTAGTTATAAGTTAGTATTAGAAATAAAAAAGAAGCGTTTATTATTAGTTATAAGTATTATGCGAGAAACATGCGTTATGGATATAAGGATAATTGATTCGAATACATGTTTTGTTTTGACACACTTTTCTTTTGTTTTACAGATATACTGTTTTGACATACCTTTCTTTATTTTTTTATACAGATATAGGCTTATAAATAATAATAAACTTGTACCGTGCGCGGATATGCCATACAACGTATTTTGACAGAGCACCATAGATGACACGCTGCAATGCCAAGGGCCAGCGTGCGTAAGAGTATGTACGTGACAGATAGAATAAAAGATTATTATCACGAAAGAATGATATCAAAAATTTCCCTACTTCCATGCATGCGTAATAGGTGTAAGCGTAATAGACGCGCGAACGAGAGAAACGGGCGAGTAACGCGGAAAACGATTAACGGTAATAAAGACTTCTAAATATAATAATTGGGAGACGCGATCATGTTCGAAAACAAGAGAGCGCGGTGCATTCAAGGACAAGCCATCGACCCGCGACGCGTAATCAATGGCGCGCAGCAAATTCGCGACGCGAAGTCAAAAAGTACGATTCGGTGTGCCAGACGGATTGCATGCCGTGTCCGGAGAGGACCGGAAGCGAGATTTACTTGACCGGAAGTGCGCGCACCTAATTACCCGCGCGGCTCATTAGTTCGAACGGCGACTTGAGAAACGCCTTGAGAGGGACCCTATGAACATCCCTGAGGGGGGCCCGGGGTCATCCGGTGGGCGCACGCCAAATTAGATGCGCGGCCTTATCCTTGGAACCGAGGTGTCCAGGAGGCACGGGGGTAATCCGGGGACACTATATGACCGACGGGACGGTCAGCGGGGCAGCGCGTAGGAAGTTACGTGCGCGCGGATAAAAGTGCACAACGAGTGATAATACTACATTCGCGTGATCAATAAGAGCATAATAGACTCAATGATGTCGGTCAGAATCAATAAATCAGGGCGCGCAGCTAACTTCTTGCGACAAGGCCACGCGCACGCTCAGCCATGCGAAAGGCGCTCGGGCAGGCGTGAGAAATGTCATCGTGCCAGCGATTTCGGGATATGTGCAGCGCGCGCAAAATTCGATGCGACAGATCGATAATCGATAAAGTGCATTTATGGCGAGCATAAAGATACGCGAGCAAAGCATAGAGTGGTATTACAAGTTTAACGCGGAGTCGCTTGTCGAGATTTGTGCGCGCTATAAAGAAAGCGTTGTTTCAACATAGATGCATGTATAGCGTAATCCGTTTATTGAGAAATAATTGTAACATGGAAGCACGGATGAGATATTTAACGCGAACATGTAATGTAAGCGATATATGGCATATCGAAAATTTATTTCTGTACACGAAAGCTTCCAGAACGCAGGAAACGAGTAGCGAGCTGGAGACTTTCGCGAAAACAACTTTTTGTATCATTGGAATGCGAGCGCTCCGACAAACATGTTTACGCGGAGCGGACATCGGAATGCGAGTGCTCCGGAGTAGGGGTTGCGAGCGCGCAGACGCGGCGAACTCCGACGACGGTAACGGAGCAAGTATCAGGGTCTTCGATCCGGGAGAGTCCTAGCGTGCGGACGTGCTAGTGTCTCTCTATTTTAAAACCGGAAATAACCCGCGAGCGAGGCATGATATCGCTAACGAGTGAACAACCGCGAATCGAGATAACGCGAGTTGTAATAATTATAACATCTTTATTTGAACATTTGAGAACAGTAATTAACGACGATTCACGTGTGGGTGAAATCGGAGTAGTGCGGCGATTGATAATTACGCGCGACAGTTTGAGCGGATATCGACGTGCGCGAACAGAAAATAGCGTTAGCGAGTTGCGACGAACCACGAGTTATAATCGCATTGATAATTAATAACATTCTAGCGTACGACTAAAAGCCGGCGCGTATATACGGCCAGCCTACGTGGCAACGGACGGCCATTCTGTGAGCGCTAACGCGTATCCATATTGTGTAATCTGAAATAGAAATAAATTCAGTGTTAAGAGCAGAGAAAAGTGTCTGTGAATATAAAGTTATCTTCCTGTGAAATACTTCCCTGAAATTGAATCGGTTGACACGGGGTGCGCTAAATCCCTGTCCAGCGACAATCCGACGATCCAGCGGCGACGACGTTCCTGAGGCGGCGGCGATCCAGCGACGGCGGCGATCCAGTGGGCAGCGGGGTCCATCCAACATCCGAGGGGAACCTGAAACAGAGAAAAGCAGAATTAAAATCAAAATCAGTCTACGAAAGGTCTGTGGACATTATACTTACCTTCTCGGTTAGACACGTTTAAACCGAGTGGCGACCGTTGATAAAAGCGAAATTAGAGACAGTGAGTCGTGATAAAATCACTTTCCGCCTGGTTAGGGAATCCGAACAACATATGCGAGAAATAGGGAGTAACCTTATCATCGGATAGTGCAAAGTTAGGACTGGCCCGGGCAAACGTTCGGTCGCAGCCCTATAGACACCGTAAAATCTTATAGACACGGCAAAACGCGAAGCGTAGGTGTACGAACACGCACGAGAATCTGCAGGTCATCGAGAAAACCAACACGGTCAGTGCGGTGGCCAATTCGCTCTGGTTTTCACGTGCGAAATCAGTGAAAAAAGCTAACTCCAGTTAACTATCGACGTAGCGCGCGATTTCTAGAATTCAAGCAAATACCTTAAATGGCGACCGTGACAGGACGTGTACTAGCATAATCGTATGCCTGCGTAACGTAGAGTCGTAAAGAATAAAATACTAAAAGAAATTTAACACCTGTCACGTTCTCTCGTTTCGAAAAACCTGCAAACGGCGAAATTAGCAATAGTGACGAAATGCGATAAGCGTATAAAGTTAGGAATATATATAGACGTTATCAAAAAACGTGCGTAGTTAGAAAGCGCGAATCCGAAATATTACATAGGATATATAAAATCGCGTAATTAGACGTGCGAACGCTCTATAAAAAAAGTTTTTTTTGGAATAAAATTTAAATTTGAGATTAACGATATAGTCACATTAATATTGCGTATAAATAGAAAAATTTAAAATCAATAGAGTAGATATCGAGTTATCCGAAGAGGCGAATGCCTACTAAAAGAGGTAGCCGAGTTAGAGGAAACAGCGTACCACGAGTCGGTAAAATGACGACCGTGGGTAGAAGCCCGATAGCGACACACACGCGATCGCAAAGCGCGTCGCGTACAGATGTCCGAAGGGAAGAAGAAAATGCAATTGCGTTACCAAGAGGAACGCAAGATGAGAATTTATTAGATGTCGGTAATCAAGGAAACTTCCATGCCATAAATTTGAGTCGCGAGCGCGAAAGAGACGACGCGTTTGACGATGAGAGAAAGCAAATGTTAGAACATATACAATTATTATCCAACGAATTAGAGTTGCTGAGGAAAGAAGTACGAGAGCGTCGCGAATCCGTCGCATCAAAGAATACGGATCGCGGTCTACCGCCGAATATGTTCGACGTGCAAAACATAGACGAACGACCGTACAGCGGCGAGAGAGCGACAGAGACAGCGTTACAAGTAGTTCCGATGCAAGCGAGATTACCAAGAGGAGAATGGATCAAGAATCCATTTGATGAGATAACATATAGCGGAAAAACCGACAAACAGAATCCCATTAGATTTATAGAAAAATTTGAAAAATTAGCAAAATACGAAGGCGTCACCGAAGACGAACAATTATTTTACTTTGGTAGATGTATGAAAGGAGCAGCTAGTCAATGGCACGAGCTCCAGATAGCAGATAATATAGATGATATGAAAAATTTATTTAAACAACATTTTTGGAGTTGCCAAGCACAAATGAGATTTAGACAAAGAATATATTTCGGTCAATTCAAACCGGGAGAAAGTTCAATGACAGATTACGCGTTGAATTTAGCACGACAAGCTAAGACGCTAATTCCACCTATGTTGGACGAGAAAATCGTTCAAACGATTAGAGAACATTTTGATTCAGATGTAGCCCGTGAATTAAGGCCATCAGTAGTAAAAAACGTTAATGATATGATTACAATGTTAGACACCATTGAAAATGAAAGAGAGACGCGAAAATTGCGCTCAGATGCGCGAAGATCGCATGACAAGCCACAAAGTCGTCCAAATACGAGTCAAAATAAGGAAGCTAGAAATGCAAATCGATACAACGTAAATGCCAAATACAGCGATAATCGTTTCAACAATTTCGTCAGGAAAGACAGGGCGAATTACTCGTCCTTCAACAAGTCTAAAGGATGGCGAAAAACGGGAGTCGCCAAAGGCTAAACGTAAAGATGGAGTAGATATTGTGGAGATGCCTGATAGCGATGACACGGACGGCAAGGCAAAAGTTACGAGATATACTCGAGACAGAGATGATTGGAAAAAACGTGAATATGATAAAAATGAATATAGATATAAGAAACAAGATAAGCCAGAGGACCGCGGAAGGAAAGTCGCGGCAATTACGGCGAAAAATGAAGAAAAAGTTAACGAAGACGCAGTAAGTACAACGTCAGATGAGACGGAGAAGAATTGCTGTGCGTTGACAAAAACGATGAAAAAATCAGAAGATCAAAATCCGATCAATATTATAAGAACGAAGGAGATAATACAAGATCTTGACCAAGATATGAAGGAAGCCCAATCAAAGAATCTAAAAGAGGCAGATGTGCCTATGATTGAGATGAAGTTTGGAGTGTGCACTACTAAAGCGTTAATAGACACAGGTGCACAGATTACAGCAATTACCAGAAATTTCCATAAACAATTGGAAGAAAATGGAGTACCGATGGAGGTGCAACCTATTAAAAGATTCAGATTGAGAGGAGCTTTTGCAGAAAAAGGATCTACAGTCGCGAGTAAAGCGAGATTAATATTTAAATATAAAGAGGAAAAATATTCACATGAATTTTTTATAGTCGAAAACTTAGCGTATGACGTAGTACTTGGGATAGATTTTCTCGTTAAGTATAGAATGCAGTTAGCATGCGACGAGGAAATAGACATAAAATTTCGTAAAGCAATGGATCCAGAGATTGCGATTCATGTGATTAGAAAAGATGAGGCTGAAACTAAGTTACAGGAGATCTTAAATAAACATGAGAAAATGTTTGATGGCAAGACAGGCAGAGTCAGCCATTATCAGCATAAAATTGAGATGAATCTAGACAAGCCATTTAAGAAGAAAACTTACCCGATTCCAGAGATTCACATGGACAGAGTGAGAGATTATATAAAAGAGTTAGAGAAGAAAGGTATAATTTCTAAGAGAGCCACTCAATATGTCAATCCGTTGGTCGTGGTGATCAAGAAAATGGAGATATTCGTTTGTGTCTCGATGCTCGAGAATTGAACAAACACATGACGAATGACCATGCACAACCTCCGACAATAGAAGAAGTATTCAGACGAGTTGGCAAGAAAGAATACTTTTCAACATTGGACATTACAAATGCATTTTGGCAGATACCGTTAGAAATGAATTCTCAACAATATACAGGATTTCTATTTGACGGACAGACATACGTTTTCAAACGTATGCCATTTGGCTTGAAGACAGCAGGAGCATCATTCACAAGAGCTATGGACAATGCTCTAGGTGTTAACGAATTTACAACAATCTACCTAGATGATGTCATGATTTCATCAGAGACACTGGAGGAACATTTATATCACATAGACTTAGTCCTAACAAAATTAGAAGCAGTAGGTTTCAAATTGAATAGAAATAAATGCGAATTCTTGAGAGAGGAAATTAAATTCTTAGGACATACTGTTAGTGAAATTAAAGCAGAGATTAATGAAGAGACTAGAGCCACAGTAGCGAGTTTTGAGAAACCGCGTAGAAAGAAGGATGTTCAATCATTCCTAGGATTAGTTAACTGGGATAGGCGATTCATTAAGAATTCAGCTAGATTAACAAGACCACTCGAAAGCTTATTAAAAAAGGGCCAGAAATTCACATGGACCAATGAGCATCAGAGTGCGTTCAATGAGATAAAGACAGCGTTTCAAGAAGCACCAGACTTATATTTGATAAGAAAAGGATATAAATTCGGAATCTTTGTTGATGCAGCTAGAACTGGACTAGGAGCTAGATTGTATCAATATAAAGAAGGATCAGAGGAGAAAGAGACTGTAGCATATGCAAGTAGAAGCTTAAAAGGCGCAGAGTTAAACTATACAATAACAGAGTTAGAATGCCTAGCGCTTGTATGGGCGCTAAGAAAATGGCATACGCTACTGTTAGGACGTCATATACGTGTTCACACTGATCATCAAGCTTTGAAATTCTTAAGCACATGCGTACAGAACAACGGCAGAATTTCGAGATGGTTCGCGTTTCTACATGAGTTTGAGTTAGAGATACATCATTTACCAGGAAAAGAGAATAATATTGCTGATACACTTTCAAGACAAAAGTTAATATCACCTGATGAGAAGCAGATTACGATGATTGAGAATACATATAAAGGCGCGAATACGACAACTTGGATTAGAATAATTAAAATGGCGCAACAGGCAGATGAAAAATTGCAGCAAGCGGCAATAGACGAACCTAATGAGATATATGAGAGAGAGGGAATTTTGCGAATTCGATATCCTGACGGAGATAGGATAGTATTACCGCGAAAAATAACATGGCGAATGACTAAATTAGCACACGAACTATTGATACACTTTGGAACTGACAAAGTGATAGACTTTATGAAGAGATATTTTCACGGATTTAATTTTGCGAGAATTGCGCGAGATGTAGTAGCCTCATGCGTAACGTGTCAAGCGACAAAGTTCTATACGAGAGCGGTAGTAGGGACGCAGTATTACCAGCTTCCCGACGCACCGGGAGATACGTTATCAGTAGATTTGTTCGGACCGTTACCGCGAACAGAGCAAGGATTTAGATATGTATTAATTATCATGGACCAGTTTTCTAAGTATGTAAAACTTTACCCGATAACAGATCAAAGATTAAATACGATCATAGACAAGTTAGAAAACGAATTTTTTGTAGAGATAGGTATACCGAAAACGATTTTGACAGATAACGCGGGTCAATTCTTAAATAGACGATGGGAGAGATTTGCGTTTAACAAAGGCTTCGAGATACGTAGAACAACGCCTTACAATCCACAATCAAATCCCGTAGAGAGGGTAATGCGCGAGTTAGGTAGAATCATGCGCGCGTATAGTAGCCATAGACATCAAGCTTGGAGTAGAATTGTACACCGGGCGGAGAGAGTGCTGAATAGAACGACTCACTCGTCGACCGGGTACACACCGAGCGAGCTTCACGATGGCGAGAATGGACATTTGTCGACACTAGATCCAGCGTTATTCCCATTAGAGAATAATGAGATTACTTGGGAACAAAAGATAGAAGGAGCCAAGCATCGACTCGAGCAAGCAGCGAGAAAGAGAAAGATACAAGCCGATAAGCACGGCACGGCAGAATATCGCGAAGGACAGATTGCTTGGGTCAAGCAACATCGAATATCCGACGCAAGCAAAGAGCGTATAGGAAAATTGTACCCGGTATACGAGGGTCCTTATCGCATTAGAAGCATCATAAAACCGAATGCCTATTTGATCGAGAAGATGGACGGCCAGGTAGTATGCGCAGCGAATGCGCGAAATTTAAAACCGCATCGCGACGCGCAGCTCCGAGAAGAGTCCCAACCCGAAGATTCCAGCGAAGACGGGGAGTCTATCGACGAGAAGGAGATAGTCGATCACCCTGTAGAAGATGACGGGGAGAGAGATGATCCGAATAGATTAAGAAATGTGATATCAAGTCAACTTTCCGAGAGTGAGGATAGCTACAGAGAGGATACAGGAAATGATCCATGGAGACGAGAGTTAGAAAGAATCTTCCACGAAGCTGATTCCGCAAGTCGATTCACTGAAGATAGCCCGAATGACGGGGAGTCGGAGGGGAACGAAATGCCAGGAGACCTAGAAGAAGATAACAATGAAATAATTAATTTGAGTGATAGCGATTATGACGAAACAAGAGATAATGACGAAAGACAAGATGATGTGATAAGCATACGGAGTGACAGCAGCGAAATCCGTTGGTTAAGCGTCATAAGAGCCACATCGGAAAGCGAAGAAAACGAAGTTTCCAGCGATGAATTCCATGGAGACCTAGAAAAAAAAAATCACGAATTAGTAGAGATAAAAACGGAAGAGTTGATACTTACCGATGACGAAGATACCTTTACGATGACGATACCTGAAAATAACATAAAAATGTCAGAAATGACGGGGAGCGATAAGCAACTACGTACGAGAAATCAAAGCGAAGATAATGCGAGCAAACGCGATAAAATTAAAGGCAAACCTACAGAGATCCGTGATGAACAAGGGACGATAAAAAACTGTATAGGAGAAGGCCAAGTAGCGGAAGCAAGCATAAATATGATTGAGATTCCACTACGAGTTGCAGAAACGCCAACGAGATATATTCGCGCAAAACCGCGCGTAAGAAAGAAAGTAAGATTTATGTACACGAGTGACAAGGAGAGAATACAATCGAGTCCTGAGATTCGAATTTCGCGTAAAGACGCGAGACCGAGGAGAAGCAAGATGGCGGAGAACCAATCACGCGGCGGAGCGCGGACAACCAATCAGCGTCCACCGCGCGTTGAGAAACAGCCCAGCTACAACGACGGCGCGAGATGGCGTGGTGCGAGTGGCAGACATGTCGACGGAAGACGAGCGCGAGAACAACGGCGCACAAAAACGCAACGATCGTTCCAACCGTCAGTCGCAAGTGATCGTGTAAGAAGTGAAACGAGCATCGCGGTTAAAACAACGACCGCAGTAATGAGTAGAAGAGTGCGGACGGAGAGAGACGACGCCCTGCAGGACGTGATAAGACGTGGACGACGCCACGACAACCACCGCCGGAACCAACAGACGCTGAGAATGCTGCGGGAATACTTGGACGCAGTGCCAGAGTTGGAAGAGTTCGACTCGGAGACGGAACGGGCCGACGAGGAAGCAAACCAGCAAACTATCGAGGAGATCGGTAGATGTGAGTTGGCTCGCGGACGCGAGGTTAATTTCATCCGTGACCTCGTGGTACGCGATACGTTAAACATGCAGACGATCGCGAACGTGAGTCTCGCGATATCGACCGACCGGCGCGCAAATCATCCGTTCCGGGTCACACTCGATTTCCGCGACGACGGTACGATGACCACGACGACGTCCATGTTACACGGACGAGAGGATGCGCGGATCGAGGAGTTGGACGAGCAGGAAGAGGCTCGCGCAAGAGCTACACCGCAGAGTATCGGGATTCAGGCGGATCTACCGTGCCTGAATCTCTACGGCGAACGAGACCCGGCCGTGTACGAGAGAACCAAGTTTCGGCCGGAAAAATTAGGCCCGTACGGCTTGGAGATCGCCGAGTCGACATCCGACGACGCGGAGACCGAGACGTACGAGCCACCGGACGAGGACCGACCCGAGCGACAGCGGACACCATCCCCGGTTGTCAGCGATCATCCAGGGTACTCACCCGTGTCAACGGGATCGGTGCACCCAGCGGAGGAGGACACAGAGGAGTGTGTCGTCCTCGAGGACGAGGCCGACGGCACAAAAGAGAAAGAACCGGACACCCCAAAGATGCGCAAAGCAGCCCAGGTCGCGATGGGAAAGACTAAGGACTATTACACCGAGGTAAACGAGGAGACACGCAAACGGCGTTCCCTCGAGCGAGCGGCACTTCGCGCTAAGGCGGAGACGAAGAAAAAGAAGAGCTCCAGCTCGGATGTGCCATCCTCGCAGGACCTGACGGGGAGGATGAAACCGTCAGTTTCAGAGTCTCCGCCAGGCAGTGCAGCGGCCAAGCAGAGGGCATCGATGGAGCCGGAGAACCCGCGGGTAGTGGCAGATCAACCCGCGCAGCTAAAAGTGCGGCTGGAAAGAGTTACACGAGGGACGTCCAGGAGCGACTCCACAGGTGGGAGCGGAGCCGAAGAGGACGCCGCCCAACGCCCTCCAAAACACCCTGGCGAGAAACAATTGTAACCCTCGACCCAGCGGACACATGTACATACGCGTTTAGGATTAAGGATAAATATTAAGCATTGCGAGCGTATAAATCAATAGTATAGATATATCGTGGGTTAAGATTTTGCGGCGTCATTATAAGATAAGAAAAACAACATTTTGTCAGCGGGCATTAATAAAGTATATTTTGGCTTATATGTGATCTGGATGAATGCGTGTATGAGAGTGGAGCGCATGACAATAGTTGAGCACCGGAAGACGAGCGCTGTACAGAGACGCAATAAAAATACATGCATTTCAGTATCCCAATAAATACGTAATAAATTGATATCTTCCCTGCTTCCATACGCTAGATAATAGAACTATAGATAAACGCGAGTAAAAGTAGAGTCATTATGAAAGTTATTTGAATCACATTGATCGAGTCAATCGGAAACGAGAACAAATCCGCGAATAAGTATTTCGAGTCATCGTAAGAGATATTCAACGGTAATTAATTAAAACTCGTAACATCCGAAATAACGGGCGCGTTCGAAAGACAAGAGAGCGCGTTGCAATACGCGATTAGCCAATCAGTGACGAGAAGCGGAGGCGCGCACCGAATTCGTAAGGCAAACGAGGAGCCGAGATGTTTGCGCGTTGACCGAGTCAGCGGACACGCCGGAAGCGCGTTGATATCGAGATTCGCGTAACCGGAAGCGCGCGCACCGAATTGCTTACGCGAGAGATGGAGACGTATGCCGAGTGACGAAAGGCCCTGAGGGGGACCCAAATAACATGTTTGATAAGGTTTCAACGTGATCGGACGGACGCGTGCCAAAATCGATGCGCGGCCTCATACCCCAAAACCAAGATATCCGGAGTAACCAGGGATGACCCTGAAGCATTACCTTATCGATGGCATGATCGAAACCACCGGGCGTAAGGAGTTACATGCGCGAGGGTCAAAGGGCACGTAGACTATCATTATTGCATTCATGGTGTCGGCGGAGGGCCGAGTAACCTAATTTCAGTATATGTATTCAAGCCATAACGGCGCGCAGCTAACTCCGTGCGACAAGGTCACAGGCGTGCAAGGGCATGTGCGACATGCTCGCGCGAGCGGAACAAAGGTTCACGAGTCGATAGAATGGCGGCCAGTGCGGCGCGCACGAATCTCGATGCGACAAATTAAAAAGTTAATGAGCATCATTTGGGAGTGCATAGAAGCACCCGAATAACGAGATAGAGCAAATCGCGAGGCGATAGATGCAACGGCTTGCGAGATTCATGCGCGCGCCAAGCTGAAGTCGAAATTCGCGATAACAAGGGTAGATAATCGTGCGAATAGCTATAACATGGAAGCATGGAAGAGTATAGCGATTACGAGCGAGAAATATCGTCGTAAAGCGGGCGGCGGTATATATTTCAGATTATGTACGTAGAAATTTTCAGAACGCGGAAATACGAATTTGGAAATTTCTACAGACAAATAAATTATTGTAAACGACCATTGGAATGCGAGCGCTCAGACAAACATGTTTTCGTGAGCGGACATCGGAATGCGAGAGTTTCGGAGTAGGGATAGCTCCGAAAACATGTTTACGCGAAACGGACATCGGTATGCGAAAGCACCGGAGTAGGGATACGGGCGCGCAGACGCGGACAGCTCCGACGGGAGTTACGGAGCAGAGATCGAGGTCTTCTATCCGGGAGAGTCCTAGCGTGCAGACGTGCTAGTATCTCTCTATCATAAAACCGGAAATAACCCGCGAGCGAGGCGTGATATCGCTAACGAGTGAACAACCGCGAATCGAGATAACGCGAGTTGTAACAATTAATAACATCTTTATTTGAACATTTGGGAACAGTAATTAACAACGATTCACGAGTGTGCGAAATCGGAGTAGTGCGGCGATCGATAATTACGCGCGACAGTTTCGGCGGATATCGACGTGCGCGAACATTAAATTGCGTTAGCGAATTGCGACGAACCACGAGTTATAATCGCATTGATAATTAATAACATTCGAGCGTACGACCAATAGCCGGCGCGTAGATACGGCCAGCCTACGTGGCAACGAACGGCCATTTTGTGAGCGCTAACGCGTATCCATATTGAGTGTAATCTGAAATAGAAATAAATTCAGTGTTAAAAGCAGAGCAAAGTGCCTGTGAATATAAAGTTATTTTCCTGTGAAATACTTCCCTGAAATTGAAATCGGTTGGCGCGGGGTCCGTTGGAATCCCTGTCCAGCGACAATCCGGCGATCCAACGACGACGACGTTCCTGAGGCGGCGGCGATCCGGCGACGGCGGCGATCCAGTGGGCAGCGGGGTCCATCCGGCATCCGAGGGGAACCTGAAACAGAGAAAAGCAGAATTAATATAAAAGAAGTCTACGAAAGGTCTGTGGACATTATACTTACCTTCTCGGTTAGACACGGTTAAACCGAGTGGCGACCGTTGATAAAAGCGAATCTAGAGTCAGTGAGTCGTGATAAAATCACTTTCCGCCTGGTTAGGGAATCCGAGCAGCATATGCGAGAAACAGGGAGTAACCTTACCGTCGGATAGTGCAAGGTTAGGACTGGGCAGAATGAGAGTTCGGTCACAACCTTACCGTCGGATAGTGCAAGTTTAGGACCGGGCTGGACGAACGTTCGGTCACAACCTTACCATCGGATAGTGCAAAGTTAGGACTGGCCCGGGCGAACGTTCGGTCACAAGGTTAGCGTCCGATGAGCGTGCAACGAAGTAGCTGCACGAGCGAGTTGGTCAGACCTGACCGACATAGGTGTGTTCCGGGGAGGCTAATTAGAGGAGATATCGAGGTCCCGATCGAATCCGACCAGCGAGCAAAGAGATAGCTGTACGGACCTCGTACGTCAAAACCGATGCGACAGGTGGATTTGTTAGGCGATAATTAGCATAGATGTCAAGGTCCCACTCGAATCCGACCGACGAGCAACGAAATAGCTGCTCGAGCCTCATGCGAGAAAGCGAGTAGCATAGGGGTGTTAGTGAGACAGCGAATAACGCGAATATCGAGATCCCGCGTAGTTTCAACCGCCGTGCAACGATATCCTTGTACGCGCGATTCTCCTGAAAAAGAAGATTATATACATATACGTCGGCTCATAGCGACCGAGCATGCGAAGTACGGTGACCGTGAGCGAACGAGATAGCATATCCCAGCGTGAAAATCTAGTTATCCTGAAAGACATACATATCCAAGCGATACGATAAAGGAAACATGTTCGAAAACGTATCGGCGAGACATATTCAGCGAGCGTGGAACATATTGGAAAGTTCCGTGACGTCAGAGTTGTTTGTTTCATGCGTAGTTGCGAACATACGACGATCACGTGATCGTTCCTGAATAACAGGAGTGGGGGTAGCCGCCCAAGAGGGGATGCGCCCATCGACCAGCGGCCGCTCGAGGCAGTCCGTCGGGAGATCTCTAAGAGACGACACATAAACGAAACTCTCAAGTATTCGCGAACGTTCTCGAATTCGAGTCTCATTACAACCGTCGAGGCCCGCGTACGGAGCGATATCCGGTGAAACAGAGTGTTACGCGATAAGATAGCGCGATCGACAATTGCGAAGCAATTACGAATTTCGACAACCGAGTACAACACCAAGGACAATCTATCGGGAGAATTGTACGAACATTCTCGATACGACCGTAGATACCCGAGTGCGTGTCGAACATCGAATTTACACAAGTCTTATCGATCCAACGCGCTACACGCGAACCGCGATAAACGATCTCAATGTAACACCACGCGAGTGAAACGAATCATTGTGAATCGAACTGTAAAGACAATTTATTCGATATTACTGAATAAATATTTTGTTATAAATATAAAAGGATACATAGTGTCAGAAGTTATTCGACGTTATCCTGTGACCTTTCCTGAGTCATCTTCCAAGCGGGAAATTCTTCGAAAATCGTTGAACCTGCGGAAATCAAGTGCGAGTAAATGCACTTCGCTTGCGATACAAGCGAGTAGTATATGATACCTGAAATTCTGCGACGATCCTGTGGGTCCATCCGAGGCGAGCGAGGTCCAAGCATCGTTGGTAGAAGCGGCTTCCACGTTGAAGATCCAGCGACGACGAGCGGCCAGCAGCAGCAGCAGCAGCAGTCCGGAGCACCTGAAACAGAAAAAAAAGGGGAATCAGTCGACAGATACGGTTAGTAGTATACTTACCTTTCTCGATTTAACGGGTAAAATCGAGTGGCGACCGTGTTTTCACGAATCTTTGATATTTCGGTAGTTTGACGAATGAGTCGTATCAAGCGTGACCCTACGTGTCCGGTTACAACCTCTCCCTTCCCAGGGTGGTTCAGGCCATACTGGAGAGGGAGAGTGCGTAGAGCGTCTTCTCCTCCTTCTGCAGCAACGTGATGCGGCAGAAGGAGGAGGCTGAGAGGGTGAGGAGGGGTGAACAGCCTGACCCCTCCTCTCAGAGCGGTAGGACGGGGTCGGCCCGGCGGACGACTATCGCTCGCCGTCGAGTCCGGCCTCGACCCTTGCTCGCGCATATGCGAGCTGACTAACACTGGCGGCGGGGGGGGGGGGGGGGGGGAAGGGCGGCGACATCTCGCTGCCCCTCACTGCCCCCCCGCCTGCTGTATCTATAGAACTGAGAGGACTGATGGGGGGGTCTGGGCTGACGATGAGCTCTGTGGCTCTCTTCTCCCCCCCCCCCCCCCGCGGCCTGAAATGGAGAGCAATGTGGTCGCTCCACTCAAAGCGTGCGGTTACCGCTTAAGAATAGGACCGACGTATCCACTGCGTGTCGTAAGAGGTGACTAAAAGTGGCGGCTATCTGGAGCGACCAGAAGACGGGAAGCCGAAAGGGGCCGTTGGGCAAGCGGGGGTTCTCGCTCATCGGTCCCCTATCTCCCGATTAACAGGGAGGAGAGGATAGCGGGGTGAGTTGTGTCCCTCATCCCGCTGAAAACTGAGAGGTATGTCCCCCTACCAGGGGACGGGGGGAAAACCCCACTGCGTAGGACTGGGGGAACCCGCTGCACGGGGGTGCTCGGAAGCATTGGTCCTATAGTACCCGAGCACCTCCCCGTAAATGCAGAGGTCGTGGACACCGCTGGAGTTTTAGTGGGTAGGGTATACATGTAGTATCGTTAGCGATGTACATGTCATACAATCCCACACTCCCCTCGCCTCTCCCCGGAGGAGGGGGGGGTCTTCCCCGAAAAGGGCTTCTGGTTGAAACCCGGGACGTAAGTCCTGGAGATTCCAGTAGTTGAAGATTTCTCCAACGTCAAAAAAAAAAAAAATGTCTGTGCCACGTTTTTCCCGCACACACATCGGA
The DNA here is from genome assembly GCA_035220615.1 of Leptothorax acervorum. Lineage (NCBI taxonomy): Eukaryota > Metazoa > Arthropoda > Insecta > Hymenoptera > Formicidae > Leptothorax > Leptothorax acervorum. The sequence goes on from JASTWQ010000400.1 coordinate 117,777, forward strand.
CTCGATCGAAATGTCGATTATCACGCTCATCGGCACTCAACTAACGCGTAAGTATCGTCCTCCGCGGGAGTTGAGGCTTGTGCGGTGATTTTGCCGCACACTTGTCGGACAACATCGAGGACACGTGAGGCGTGTTCCTCGTGACTCATAATGTCACCTTAGATAGTCACCTCCCGTAGATGACGCGTGTGCGCGGCTCCTGGCGCACACTCGGTCGTCGAGGACGAAAATTGTTTATTCGCGCGTCAAGAACGTTAACCAGTCGCGACATATCGAAATTCCATGCGAAAATGCTGTGTGACGCAATTTCGGTGCACCACGTACTGTCACCCATACAACACGCTCGAACGCGTGTAACTACGCACACTGACGCGCGATAACGCTGAATCACGGGGTAGTCCCCGTTTATTTCAAAAAATAGTGAGTCGGTAGGAAGACTCTATTAGCGAGGTTTCACACAAGTCAACTGCTGTAACGCAAATCAAAAATCATATATCGCATCGAGACGGTGGAAAAGAAAAATATCTTTATTAAATTAATTTATCGCCACCGTGGGCCTTTGGCACAAAACAAAACAAAATCATAAATCAAATGAAAGAGAATAATTTTTGTTTTTACGCTCTGGGCGACCATCCGTCACTCAGAGACATAGCTATTGTGCATATACGTGCACACATATATATATGTATCTATGTAACTTATACCTATGAGCATCATACCGTAAACTTACGATTAACGCGTCTTATATACTACGCTTGAACGCCACAAAACGAAAGGAAAAGAACGGAGGAAAATAAACGGCGAATCAAAATTAAACTCGGCGCGAAGACCAAAACAAAAATTAAAATCAAACGACAATGCGTCTGCGCCGTTTTCCGGCTGTCCAATGCCGGTATTACTCCTGCGGCCGGTGTTCGAGCTGCGTATTTAGCAGCGTCTCGACCGCTACGGTGCACTCCCTGATGGTGGAAGATGCGACGCTGGACGGGGTGGCCGCCTGAGAACTGCATCGGCTGTGCTTCTCGGGTCGCGCCGTCGACGGTGCAGCCTCCGGCTGCAAGGTCACGCGTGACACGACTCATTCGTCAAACTACCGAAATTTACTCAAAGTTCGCGTAGCACGGTCGCCACTCGATTTTACCCGTTAAATCGAGAAAGGTAAGTACACTACTAACCGTATCTGCCGACTAATTCCTTCTTTTTTCTGTTTCAGGTTCCGGACTGCTGCTGCTGCTGCTGGCCACTCTGCGTCTCGTCACGGATGGACCTCCTTCGTAGAAGCCGCTTACTACCAACGATGCTCTGGACCACTGGATCGTCACGGATGGACACTCAGGATCGTCGCAGAATCTCAGGTAAGTATCGTATACCATACGCTTATATCGTAAGCAATGTGCATTTACTCGCACTTAATTTCCGCAGGAATATCGATAATCGAGGAATCTCCCGCTTGGAAGGTGACTCAGGAATGGTCACAGGATATCGTCGAATGATTTCTTACACTCAGGATATCTCTTTATATAACAATATATTTATTCATCAATTTTCGAATAAATAGTCAGTTCGATTTACAATGATTTACAGTCACGCTTGGTGTATCACTGTTATCGTATATCACAGTTCGCGTGTCGCGTGTAAAATTGACAATTTTCCGAAAAGACACGAATTTCGTTCCGCAACACGGGTATCACCGGTCGTAGTGAGAATCTAACGTATTCTCCCGAATGATCGTCCTTCGTTTCGTACACGGATGTGAAACTTCGCACTATTCACATGTGTCGCACGCGCTAACACCGATACGTGATATTTCCAGATATCGCTCCGTACGCGGGCTTCGTCGGTTGTAACGAGAGACTCTTGTAATACGCGAAACTCCGGCTATGTGTCGTAACGAGTTGACGCTTCTAGCTCTCCCGACAGACTGCTCTCGGTCGACCGCTCGCCGCGTCGCACATCCCCTCCTGGGTGCTACCCCCACTCCTGTTGTTTGTCACGTCGGACCATCGGCGATCACGTGATCGTCGCGTGACGGTAACTGCGTATGAAACAAGCAACTGACAAATACAGAAGAATGTTGTTTTGTTTCCCGGTTATTTCGCGCTCGCTGGAGACTATTCGCAAATACATTTCGAGAATATTATATATATTTTCACAATTTCGCGGATCTCTGCAAGATACAAAATTATGGATGTTTCTTAGGATCTACGCCATGGATATCGCTCGCATATAACTTTTATGCTCAATACTGCCTTTTATGCACGCTCATACGTCATAATTTCAGCGGTTACGCGTGTGCGATAATCTCGGCGCACAATCATCCAATTGACGCGGAATCGCCATAATATCGCTAATTGGCGTCCCGTAAGACGATCTATCACGATTGATTACGGTTCGTAGCTGTGTGCGAGACTTTCGCCGCATACATGTCAGATCGGCGCGGGATCGCGATATCCGTGTCTAACGTGATCTCGAAAATGCATCGGCAAAGGTCTTGTCCCCGTAGATGACGTGTGCGTCGTTTTCGCCGTACATTCGGCGAATCGACGCGGGACCGCGATATTCGTGTTCATTACAACCTCGGAAATGCATCGGTATGGGTCTTGTCCCCGTGGACGATGTGTGCGTCGATCTCGGCGCACAGAGTTCGCAGGTCGACGGGACCTGGTGCGCTGCACTTCCGGGGGCTCAGTGAAGCGATCGGACGCGATTGCTCCTGAGGAAGGTGTCCGTGCTGGGTGTTTCCGGCACCCAGGTCGGATCAGGGTGAAACTTGATATTTGGCCCATCTCGGACCTCGGTAGACCATTTCCGGTGGTCCCGTAGCTGTACGAGGCGTGTGCTAGGATTTCGCCGCACAGTGATAAAAAATCTAATCGAACGTTATGGATGCCTTAGTTGACATCCCGAAAATACATTCGTAACTTTGGTTTACTCGTATTATGTCTGTGCCACGTTTTTCCCGCACACACATCGGACTCGGTCGAAATGACGATTATCGTGCTCATCGGTACTCAACTAACGCGTAGTTATCGTCCTCTGCGGGAGTTGAGGCTTGTGCGGCGACTTTGCTGCACACCTGTCGGACAACGACGAGGACACGTGAAGCGTGTTCCTCGTAACTCATAATGTCACCTTAGATAGTCACCTCCCGTAGATGACGCGTGTGCGCGACTCCTGGTGCACACTCGCTCGTCGCGGACGAAAATTGTTTATTCGCGCGTCAAGACCGTAACCAGTCGCGACATATCGAAATTCCACGCGAAAATGCTGTGTGACGCGATTTCGGTGCACAACGTACTATCGCCCATATAACACGCTCGGACGCGTGTAAATACGCACGCGGACGCGCGATAACGCTGAATCACGGGGTAGTCCCCGTTTATTTCAAAAAATAGTGAGTCGGTAGGAAGACTCTATTAGCGAGGTTTCACACAAATCAACTGCTGTAACGCAAATCAAAATAATATATCGCATCGAAACGGTGGAAAAGGAAAATATCTTTATTAATTAATTTATCGCCACCGTGGGCCTTTGCCACATGAACAAAATGAAAATTCAAAATCAAATGAAAAAAAATATTTTCGGTCTTTACGCTCTGGGCGACCATCCGTCGCTCAGACAGCTGCCATGCACACGCACACACATGTACATATATATATGTCTCTGTAGGACTTATATCTAGGCATACGGCCTTATGATAAATATATTTTAAACCTATACTTAACGCATCTTATATACTAAGCTTGTACGCTACGAAACGGAAAAAGAAAGAAGGAAAATGAAAACGAGAACAATGGATTGCGCTCACTAGTCCTACTTGGGCGGGCTCTTCGGTGGACGGAGAATGACCACGTCCGTAATCCTTGGCATGGCCCTGGGTACCTCTGGGCCGGTCCGGTCTGCTTGGTCCCGCGGTGTCTCAACCCGCGGTCCCGTAGGCGGCGTCACCAAAGCAGCTCCCGGCTGCAATGTCGGGTTAAACTCACTCTTCGTTTCTTTCTAACCTACAAAGAATTAACTTTTTAACCCGACATAACCTGTCAAACCGTTAAACTCTAACTTATTTGAATACCCCTAATATATCCCAGGTAGAATAGAAAGTCATAAAATGTCAAAGTGACCTCAAATGATGTCCAAAAAATGATTAAATTATGATAAAAGGTGAATTTTGTAGTCATATTCTCATCATTTTGACGTCACTTTTACATTATCATGACTTTCTGTTCTACTTAGGATAATCCTTTCTTTTTTGTATTTTAATGTATTAGAAATAGTTGTACATAAAATTATTCTGACTTATTGCTATTTTAAAATAATGAAATGTATACTGAAAATTACTGTAATTTAAATATCAACTTAATTATAACGTGCATATTATTATTTCTATAGATGGATTCTGTACAATCAAGGAAAATTAAAATTAGATACGGTGAGAAATGTATGAATATATATGTGACAAATAATACTTTGAAGAAAAGTGTCTTAAAAGATTATTTTCCTGACGGTGGGACTTTGACATATCAAATTGATGGGGAGACATTGCAGCCGGAGGCTGCAGCGGTGCCGCCAACGACCGATCCGAGCGACAGCGAGGCCGAGTGAGTCCACGAGCGCTCGGCGCATATGTTTTCTTAGTATTAGTTTGTCGCGTAAGGGCATAGTAGCCAAGTATTTATTTTCTTTTATACGCGCAGTTCACTTTTATTTTCGCTCAATTTTTTATTTTTTAAAATAATTTGCGTTTTGAGGTGTCTCGATCGCGGGAGCACCCCGAGTATACATACATATATATACATATATGTATATACCCATTGTGACGTGACGGTTCGCCGCGCGTGGCAGCGCCCCGCTGCCGTCACAGGGCGCGGGTTCGCGCCCGCGGACGATCCAGGAGAGCAATCGCGGAATCTCCAGGGGGCCTCCGAAATGGAGCATTTGCGCGTATTTATTTCCTCTTTTTTTTGTATGAAAACGCGGCACCTCACCGAGGCACTGCGCCTCAACGATGGACAAGGAAGACAACGGCTGGAGCGGGACCGACGGCGACGGGAGAGGCGGCTCGAGGACGGCACGAGACGGTCGAGTGATCCGACCGCGGGGCGCGGGGCGGACACGCGTGGCACAACGAGACCACCGGGGGGCTCCCCGCAACGACACCGGACCTCCAAGAGGGCCGGGGGCGCCTGGCCAGCGCCCACCGATCCGCGAGGAAACCGGCCAACAAAGGGAACCCCGCCCGAGAGAACAAACCACCGGGCGACGGAATCCGTCAGGCGAAGGGACGCCGAACAACGTTCAAAGGACCCCGCCGAAAATTGGCAAACATCCGCGCGTGATCCGCCGTACGTCGACCCCGATTGGTCGCGACACCGCGCCGAATTACCGCGCCACCCCATGGAGGGGCGCGCTCTCGATTTCCATCGAGCGGACCGCTCGATCTCTTCTGGGTCGTCCGCCAAGGCGTGAAGTCGTCTAGCGCCATTAAATATCGCGATAAAGTGTGAGCGCCGCTAAGCAGACCGATCTACCCGGCGCCCTGGGACAAGGATCCGACGGTGTCGACGAGGGGACAGCGGATCCGGTGAGGTTGCCTCATCCGAAATTAGTGTGTGAACGGCCACGGGAAACCGCGAGTGCCGTATTCGTCTCGCCCCGACCGCCGTCTTTCGGGATATCGCGTATCACGAACGCGTTTTTCCGAGCTATTTGGTTTGGTGTTTGGTTTAGCGTTAGTGAAAATCGTCGGACGCGACGTACGCCGGACGCGGCGGAACAAAAAGTCGCCAGAAACGGCGCAACTAGAGTCTCGCGGATTATTCGGCTCGCGACCGAGTTTCGCGAGTATTCGTTCTTGGTGTAGGCGGTTGGGGGCGAACGCGAGGGGCCTCGCGACGACAGAACCGTGCGCCGGAGGTTTTTGGGGGCGCAATATATCGAGTAATTCGGCCTCCTGGGGATCGCGACCGCGGGGGCGCGAGATCGGGCGGCGGCCACCGAGGCCGCGGATATCGTGACACCCCGTATAACTTAGAGTTTCGCGTTTCGTGGAGTGCGGTGAGATTTTGCGTCTTAACGAGCGTTGTCAGGTGTTCTCGGGGAGTCGCACGGGCGCTCCCTTATCGCCGTACCGCCGGAGAGTGGCCCTGCGGGGTACCTGCCCACGTACCGCGTAGAGACCATCGAAGCGCCGTTATTCGTGATCTGCGAGCTGTGATGGTTAGTTGTCGTGTAATTCGAGTCATTTATCGTGTCGTTAATTGCGAAAGGGGTGTCGCGAGTAGCTTCCGTATCGCGCTAGCGCACCTGCGCTCGTGCGAGCGGCCGACCGGATCTTCGCGTCACCGTAAGTTTTTTGTGTTGTTTGCGAGCGAATTCCAGTGCGCCCAGCGGGGCGCCGCCCGTCACTTGTAGCGTGAAAACTCCGTCGATTCCTTTCTCGCGATCATATTTCTATGTCGGCGATGTTAGTGATAAGTTAGATGTAAGTCTTGTTTCGGCGAAAAGTCTGCTTGTCGAGTCAATTAGATCTGCGTTTTGTTTCCGCAATAAGCCTGCGTATCGGCTACTTAGATTCACGTTTTGTCTTCGCGATAAGTCGGTTTCTCAAATTGATTAGATTTAAGTTTGTTCTCGCGACAAGCCTGTTTGTCGGATTATAGATTTTAATATTATATTGTCAATTTCTCCGTGCAGTACAACGCTCGAATTTACGTTTCCTATACCGCGTTATTATTTACTTGTGGTCTTTACCGATTATATTCAAATTATTCACGGTTCTGTTTAGCTCTCACCTGCGATACTTTTCCCGGTCAGCTCTTGTTTTCGAACGATACCAACCGACGTTCGCTTATTTCTTTTGTCATCGTCTGGCTGATATTTTCCTGCCGGGATGACCGCTTGCTATAATAAACTCTGGCTCTTTGTCATATTTTCTCCCGCGAAATTATTGTTCAACCGGACCGATCAAAACCGTTAATTACACGCTGTTCCAAATTTAATAATCTGATTACTTTTTTTTCTCCGAATAAAGAGACACTATTTATTTAAATGAATCAAGCTGCTACTTTTACATTGTTCAATTGCTAATATTTCGACTATTCATTTTCTTTCTAATAAACGAGACTTATTGTTCATTAAACGTACGGCCTTTTAGGTGGAATTTCTTTGTGTTTGTGTCACGACCCGCGCTGCCCTGCCTTCACCCTGCCCCTCTGCCGTTAGGTCGAGCCGGCTGGCCCCTCGTGCGACAGGCTACGGTTTCGCGAGTTTGCGTTCTAGATTTCCGAGTAATTAGTGGACGCGAGGGATTCGCGTCTGGCGCCCAACCGATTTATTGAAGAACCGCCTGGCTCGCGCGAGGGATTATTCCGAGAGGCCTACCACCCGACTCTCTTTGGCGTTCCCTTTGATCCGGCCGAAAAAGCCGTGACACCATTTAGACTCATGTCGGTGTCAAAGAAAAAACCTATAATATACAGCGTTTAAACACGCCGAGCGTGGCGTGCCTTAGCATATATTCGTGTCGAACACCGCGTGCGACACCGTTTAAGTGATTATCGGATAGCGATTATTTTTGGTTTTCCCCAGATAGCTTTGTTGTTTTATTTCATTTTCATGCGGATAGCGCGTAAGCGTATAGAGGGGGAAAACCCGTGATTCAGCGTTAACTACGCGAAGGCGTATTTAATCGCGCGTGTCAGAGCGCGCGTAACAGACGCGGCGTACATCAGGATCGCGTCACACCGAGTATACGCGAGAGACAACATCGCGAGGCGATTGTCGAGCGTCGATCGAGACCGACGGAGTGATCGTCGTGGTCGACGAGTCCTCGTGCACCGGGAGTCGTGCACCCACGTCATCTACAGGAGAGGACCATTTAGAGAGGTCTAATAGGTCGCGAGTAACACGCCTCACGTGTTCCCGTTGACAGCTGGTGAACGTGCGGCGAAAGCCCTGCACGAACCTCTTCTCCTGGAGAGGACGTTCCCGAGGAGTTATTTGCGTGTCAGCGGACACCGTAATCGCGGTCCCGACAAAGTCCGATGCCTGTGCGGAGAAAACACTGCACAGACATTATACGAGAGAACGGGTATTACCAACGTGTTCCTTGGACGTCGAATAAGACGGCGATAACGATCAGTTAGAATTTCGGTAGCAAGTGGATCTCTGCACAGACCTCGTACGGACAAACGGCCATCGGCGATGGTCCAACAAGGTCCCCAATAGCGTAAATACCGAGTTTCACCCTGATCCGACCGGGGTGTGGCCAATACCCTGCACGAGCATCTTCCCCTGGAACAACCGACGGGGATGAGCCTACTAGGTCCGCCCGGAGGAGGTAGACACGGCGCAGCATACGCTGGAGGAGTGCCCAGCGTGGGAGGAGCAGCGCCGTGTCCTCCGGGCAAGCGTGGGGGAAGACCTCGCCCTCCCGGCCATCATCGCCGCGGCGATAGCCGGCGGAGGGGAGGGCGAAGCGAAATGGAGGGCGTTCGTCTCCTTCTCTCCTTCTGCGGCGCAGTCATGTCGCAGAAGGAGGCAGCCGAACGCGTTAGGAGGGAGGAGGCACCGCCCCCTTCCAGTGACAGCGAGTGGAGCGACGGGGTGGGTCCGGGCCGCAGACCGCCGCCGCCACCACGGCGGCGGCGTTACTTTTTACGACGTCGCGGGCCCAGGAGCGGCCCCCCCGTCGTGGTTCCGGCTCCGGGGGGGACGGCACGTGACAGTGCCGGGGGGGAAGGGCGCAATAATGCGCACAGGAGGTACCCTTCCCCCCTCCTCCCCCCTTTCGGAACGTGAGGTGGGCCGTCGCCGCCGATTGATGGCGGTCGGCGGCCGTGTATGGACTCCCCCCCTCATTGAGTGGTGACCGCGGGGGTGGAGCGGGCGTGCGGGCGGGGATTACCGTACGCCCGCATTATAACCCACACCTGCTAGAAGGGCGGCGGTCTGGGCGGATGTCCCCCCACTCCGCCGCGGCGTTTGCAGGAGGCGGCTCCAGGGAGCCGGGGGAGACGCCATGACGTATCCCGAGTTGGCGCCCAAACCTGGGTCTTGGCGCTGTGGGCCCCAGAAGAATCAGCGCGTTTCCCGGGGTCCCCATGTCTACGAGCGCCGCGAGGGACATCCGCAGGAGTTTTAGTGGGCAGGGTATGCATGCAGTATCGTGAGCGATGTGCATGCTATACAATCCCACACTCCCCCCGCTATGCCTCTCCCCGGAGGCTGGGGGGGTCTTCCCCGAAAGGGGCTTCTGGTTGAAATCCGGGGCGTAAGCCCTGGGGATTCCAGTAGTAGAAGATTCCTCCTGCGTCAAAAAAAAAAAAAGAAAAAAAAGCTTACTAGGTCCCGAGGAACCCCACGGACCGAGTCCCGCCGTCCCGCGGACCCTGTGCAACGAAGTCGATGTACAGACTTTCCCCGGGGAAAAGATCGATATAGGTGCGATCGCGAGAGTCTAGCGAGAGCGTCTATCAAGGTCCCGCTCGAATCCGACGATTGTGCAGGAAGATCACTGCACAAAATTTATATGAGAAAATAAATGTTTGGAGTGTCCTTAAGGGATGCCAAATAACGTAGATATCGCGTTTCCGTCGAGATCGGACCGTCGTGCGGCTAACTTCCTGCACGAACGTCATCGCCGGGAAAACGCATCATTTCCCGTGATATTAGTCGATAAGAATCAAGTAGGCTGAGAAGCGATCATTGTGCATCCCTAAATGACGAAATTGCGTCGCATCTGTGAAACCATGTAAAATCATGTTATATGTCATGTATGAATTCTCGAGATATATCCAGAGATAATTTCCAGCGTTCACGAATGTACGATAGAGAGTAATGCCGCATTCCTGTGTGTTTGTCAGACTTGTTTGTCCGTTGCGATCAGGCGATGATCACGTGACGGCTGATGCAATACCAGGAGTGGGGGTGCCACCTAGGAGGGGACGTACGACGCAGCGAGCGGGCGCTCGAGAGTAGTCGATCGGGAGAGCGCGCCGTGTTAACACGCTTATACTTAGAGATAGCGACGTGCATACGTTCTCGGTACAACCGATCACTCCCGCGTACGGAGCGATATCCGGAAATATCACGTATCGGCGATAGTGCGTGCGACACATGTGAATAGTGCGAGATTTCACATCCGTGTACGAAACAAAGGACAATCATTCGGGAGAATACGTTATATTCTCACAACGACCGGTGATACCCATGTTGCGGAGCGAGATTCGTATTTATTCAAAAATTGTCAATTTTACACGCGACACGCGAACTGTGATATACGATAACAGTGATACACCAAGCGTGACTGTAAATCATTGTAAATCGAACTGAGTGACTATTTATTCGAAAATTGATGAATAAATATATTGTTATACAAAGAGATATCCTGAGTGTAAGAAATCATTCGACGATATCCTGTGACCATTCCTGAGTCACCTTCCAAGCGGGAGATTCCTCGATTATCGATATTCCTGCGGAAATTAAGTGCGAGTAAATGCACATTGCTTACGATATAAGCGTATGGTATACGATACTTACCTGAGATTCTGCGACGATCCTGAGTGTCCATCCGTGACGATCGAGGTCCAGCATCGTTGGTAGTAGAGCGGCTTCCACGTTGAAGATCCAGCGACAACGAGAGCGGCCTGCAGCAGTCCGGAACACCTAAAACAGAGAAAAAGGGGAATTAGTCGACAGATACGGTTAGTAATATACTCACCTTTCTCGATTTAACGGTTAAAATCGAGTGGCGACCGTGTTTCACGAATCTTTAGATTTTTCGGAGATATTGATGAATGAGGCGTATCGCGTTAACCCAAAATGTCCGGTCACAACATATCTATTAGACACGGATGCTCAATCCATCTACGTAAATGCAAATGTGGACATTTATGATTTCAACGTTCCAAAAGGTTTGTATAACATTATCTTACATCATATACTTTATACTATACTCATAATTATTGTAAAGAAATGTTATTTTGAATAATATATAGCTATATAACTTGGCTACAGTTTTCAAAAAATAATCAATATTTTTCTAGATGTACCTGTTTCACAGCTCAATGGAAAAAAACGTAAACGTTTTTACGATATTCTTGAAACGTTATATTCAGAAAAAAAATCAGATTGTGTTAAAGAGAAGGCATTTAAATTTTATCATATGTATTCTATTTAGTTGTATATTTGTACAAGGAAGCTAATTGTCTATTTTTTTTTGATATTTTTACAGATGAATCAAATAAATCTTTTCCGTTTTGAAAAAATTTAAAAGTATTTTTATAAGAACTATTGTTATGAAGCAATTCTTCAGAAATTAAATAAAAAGCATAATGTTAAAATTTCGATGCGTACTTTATCAAGAATCTTAGCTCAAAATAGGTTTAAACGAAAAAATATAAATGAGTCCAATCGAGGAAATAGTTCTTGCTATTATATTGGAATTAGAAGGAAGTGGGTGTAATTTGGGATATAAGTCAATGTGTCAAAGGTTGAAGAAAGTTTATAAACTGAAAGTTAAACAAAAAACTGTTATGAAATTGTTAAAAATAATTGATCCTGAAGGAGTTGAAGCTCGGAGCCGGTACAAATTGAAAAGAAGAATATATTCGGTTCCAGGTCCAAATTATCTTTACCATGCAGATGGGTACGATAAACTTAAAAGGTTTGGTTTTGCTATCTATGGATTTATAGATGTGTGTTGTTGATGGTTGCTGATACAACCTTGACGAAGGTTCGCACACTAAGGCGGAAGGACTTTGAAATAACGGCTCCAAATTATTGTGATTAAAATTATAGTTTAATGTCACTGTTGGTGGTAGAGGCGAGCGGTCTCACAAATTGCACTTATAACAATGCGATTAAATGCACTGACTTTGGTCTTTGAGTTGCGGAGACGACAACGGTACATGAAAACGGTAATGAGACGAAGCACCACGACGTAGACTCGTTCGCGGGCGACAGAGGTCGGAATTCGCTCTGAGTTCGAGGCGCACGTGGAGATGCACTCAGATGCACGCAGCACAGCCGGTACGGTCCTCGCGTGTAATGCAGGGAACCGAGATCACGAAAAGGCGTAAGCGCGTTAATCTCACGGTGCACGTAACAATTGCCAAAATTCGAACCGTCTCGTTACACGTAGGAATGTCGACTCTGGCGATCGTCGTCTACCGACCCGAGCGTTGTTTACGCCGGCGGATCGGGCCGGCTCGGCCTCGCTCGTCACGCGTAACGCTGAGCGTACGACACGCGGGCGCAAGCGGAGCGCGCGCGAGATCGGGTTGAAAATTAAAGATTAAAATATTAAATTGAACGCTTATTCCTCTTATTCCTAAACATACCGCCCGCCTCGAATGTATAATTGCATTCGAAATGCTTACGGTATAGATATGGTACTTATGCTAATGGTTATACAACTATATACAATGATGAAAACTCGGTACAATATATTACATGGCTTATAATTAAGTTGATCGCTGAATACCTACGATCGCCGTCAGGGGGTGGTTCCGCCCGCCGTGGCAGAATTCTTTGATTCTTCAATGTTAATCTCGACGGGGAGGAAACAGAGTTTGACAATCGGTCTTCGGTACTCAGATCGATGCGTCTTTACGGTAACTACGCGAGTCAGGCCGTTATCTCCAGGATGACAAGCGGTAATGCGGCCGAGTTTCCATTGGCACGGAGGGACCAAGGGGTTGCGCAAAAGAACGATTTGGCCAACTTTGGCTAGTCGTTGGACAACGCGCCATTTCGGGCGTTGTTGAAGGGAATGCAAGTATTCGCTCGACCATGACCTCCAAAAAACCTCGGTTAACTGCTGGATCATTTGCCAGCGCGATAGCCTTGCTTCGTTGAGATCGAGCACGCTAGGCTCCGGAGGGGCGATAAGAGCGGTACCGACGAGAAAATGACCAGGCGTCAAAGCTTGATAATCATCAAGACTATCGAAAACGGGAGCAATAGGCCTGGAAATCAGGCACGCCTCAATTTTACAGAGAAGCGTGGTCATCTCCTCGAACGTGAGCGTATGGGGACCGATGCATCGTTTTAAATGATGCTTTACGCTCCGAACGCCGGCTTCCCACAGGCTGCCGAAATGAGGCGCTGCGGGAGGTAGAAAATGCCACTCAGTGTTGTCGGTTGCGAGTCGATTTATATAATTCGGATCGCGGATTGCTTGCGAGTACGCTAGTGAGAGTTCTCGATCGGCACCTTGAAAGGTCGCACCATTATCGGAGTACATGGCCTTTGGCAGTCCTCGGCGAGACACAAATCGCTGATACGCGGCCAGAAAAGTTGCAGAGCTGTAGTCACTTACAAGCTCCAAGTGAATGGCTTTGGTAGTTAAGCACACGAACAAGGCTATGTAGGCCTTTTGCGACTTGTGTCCGCGTCCGGGAGCGGTACGAATCGCGATGGGACCTGCATAGTCGACGCCGGTATATATAAAGGCTCGAACGGTACGGTTAACTCGGGCTTCCGGTAGATCTCCCATAAGTTCGATCGGTGTTTCGGCGCGTTCGCGTGTGCATCGGATGCACTTGTACAGAACAGAGCGAACGGTTGCTCGAGAACGGAGAATCCAGAACTCACTCCGAAGTGACGCGAGGGTGAGCTGAGGCCCGGCATGCAAAGTTCGTAAGTGATGGTGTTCGATAAGGCGAGACAACAACGGATGTGATCGCAGAACGATCGGATTTATTGTTGTGCCGGGAAGACAAGCATGGCGCAGCCTTCCGCCCACGCGGATAAAGCCATCAGGATCCAAGTAGGGATTGAGAGGGGAGAGCGGACTGGTTTTTGGCAGCGCGGTTTTGTTTGTCAGCGCTGCAAGTTCGTGGGGGAACAACTCGGCTTGTATGGTTTTGAGCCAGTAATGTTTAGCTCGTTGAATTTCTTCAGGTAACAAACGTGTAGAGTAGCCATCGATAGGCAGGGTGGAGCGTCGTCTCAATAGGAAGCGGTACAGGTTAATTACTCCGCTGTGATTCGGAGTAATTTAGGCCAGGAAGAGAAACGCAAGGAAAGATCCCAGCTCGGTGTCGCATTGATGGTGTGAGCGGGTTGTTCTCGGCGCTCCTCGAGGGGGCTTCCTGGTGGTAATGGAGGGCACGTATTCGGCCAACAGTCGGGTGGTTGGCGTGGCCATAAAGGGCCTGACCACCATAAACTGTGAGTTTGTAACACGTCGGGAGCGATGCCGCGTGACGCGCAGTCCGCGGGATTATCTTGTGTCGGGACATAACGCCACGAGGCCTCAGGAAGCTGTGATTGAATGGCGGAAACACGATTGGCTACAAAGGTTTTCCATCGAGATGGAGATTGCTTCAGCCAGGCTAGGACAATCTGAGAGTCTGTCCAACAGACGGTCTCGAGGTGGGGTAGCTGAAGAGCGGTGCGAACGTATTGGATTAGGTTAACGAGTAGGTGAGCTGCTTTCAACTCCAGGCGGGGAACACTTAGCGTTTTGAGTGGGGCTACCTTTGACTTGGCTATAACCAACGAGACCGAAACGGAGCCGTCCACGTGTACGAGCCGAAGGTACACGGCGGCTGCGAATGCCTTCGTCGAGGCATCGCAAAAGCCATGAAGAGAACAATGAATGGTATGAGGTCCATGTTCGGTCCACCGCGGTATCTTGATCGCATTAAGGCTTGGAAGTTTGTCTTGGTATTCTGTCCAGTCATCGAGCTGTTGGCTGGGAAGTTCCTCATCCCATTTGTATTGAAGCAACCACAAGGTTTGCATAAATATTTTCGCGGTTATAATGACGGGTGTGGCCCATCCTAAAGGGTCAAAGAATTTCGCGATAGTTGAAAGGACCGTTCGTTTTGTCCTGGTTGGAGAGGAAGGTATGGAAACACGGAATTGGAAAACGTCGAGCGATGGATTCCAAATGATTCCTAAGACTTTTATTTGCTCGTCGTCCTGAAGGATTTTGTGAGTGGCTAAGCCATAATCGGAAGGATCGATGTCGGACAGAAGGTCTGATGAATTGCTTGCCCATTTTCTAAGGCGGAAGCCGCCCTTATCAAGGAGCGCGATTAATTGGTCACGGGTTTGACGAGCGAGAACGGGATCGTCGGCGCCGAACGCAGCATCGTCAACATAGATTTGACGGAGCAAGACGAGCATCGCTAATGGAAACTCGGCTCCATGATCAATGACTAGTTGCTCTAAAACGCGGAGAGCAAGGTATGGAGCGGCAGCGCTGCCGTAGGTAACTGTCAAGAGGATATACTCCTTTACAGGCTCGTCTGGCGACGGTCGCCACAAGATGCGCTGGTAGGTGATGTCGCGTGCATCGACCAAGATCTGTCGATACATTTTTACGATGTCAGCGATATAAATATACCGGAGCTGACGCAACAGAATGATGACGGTAGGCAGATCCTTTTGGAGTTTTCGCCCTACTAACATGTGGCTATTCAGCGACGTGCCATTAGTGGTTGGGGAAGAAGCGTTGAATACTGCTCGCAAACGACAGGTCGCACTGTCTTCTCGTAAGACGGCATGATGCGGGATATAATACGATTGTTGTGGCACGGTAGCTTCATTGGGTGAGACTTCGATCATGTGACCAAGTTGCTCATATTCATCGAGAAATTCGCGGTAGGCTAAGGCTTGGTTGGGATCTCGCTGGAGTCGGCGTTCCAATTGATGGAACCTCGATAAAGCAATAGAGCGGGACTCACCTAACGGTATAGTCGGTCCGGTTTTAAACGGTAGTCTAACCACGTAATGTCCTTGCGGAGTACGGGAGTGAGTGGCTATAAAGTGCTCCTCACATTGGCGTTCCTCAGGGCTGAGATGTGCCTTCTGAGGTATCTCCTCGACCTCCCAAAATCGACGGATGTCGAAATCAAGAGCCTCGTAAATGTCACCGTGGTACACGGATACGGAGGATGTGGAGGTAGGAGGTGGTGCGATTGGACCGGAGATGATCCAACCGAGGGTAGTATTTTGCGCGGTTGGCTCGTTTACGGAACCCTTTCGAACACCGTCAAGCACGAGCATGCCGAATAAGTCGGCCCCTATGATGACGTCAATCGGGTGGGGACTCATAGGTTCACTATCGGCAAGGTTGAGCCCGGCGATGTGCTTCCATTGACACACCGTTTCGATTCGACTCGGAATATATTTGGTTAATGACGGAAGGATTAGCGCGGTAGTCGAGTAAGAAGGTCCATCGCGAGACGCAGGGGTAATCGTGATTTGAGCAGCGTGTCGAACAACTGACTGGGTTTCACCGATACCCGTTACGAAAACTGCTCGTTTAATTTTCGGTAATCGAAGGGACTGTGCAAGCGATCCGGTCATCAATGTTGACACAGATCCTTGATCGAGTAATGCGCGGACAGTGACGAAGCGACCGGAGTTTGAGTGTACGCGAACGCGTGCGGTGGCGAGCAAAACTTTAGAGTTTGGCGCTACGGTTTTTGAGATCAGATGCGTTGCGATCTCATTGGTTCTGTTTTCGGTGCTGGCGGGAATTGAGACAGAAACTGATTCAGTCTCGGTCGGCTTGACGAGGTTATCAAAATGTAGCAACGAATGATGTCGCTTTTGACATTGTCGGCACGCGTGAGAGCTCGTACATTCTCTCACATTATGTTTGGTACTGAAACAATTCAGACAGCGCTTATTTTTTCTAATAAAGTCGGAACGTTGGGATGGAGTTTGCTTTAAAAACGCGGGGCACTGATAGAGCAAATGATTCTCCTTGCATAGAGCACATGCGAACGGAACTGCGGAAGCAGAGTGCGACGCAAGTGATTTTTTCTTCGAGGATTCCACAGATTTTTCTTTTGTCGATGGCAAGATCGCTTCTAAGGCGCGAATGCGCGACTCGAGAAATTGATCTAATTCACGATAACGGGGGTAATCCATGGTGTCCCCTAGCTTGAGTTCCCAAGCTTTTCGCGACGATTTATCAAGCTTTTGAGCAACAAGGAAAACTAGCAAATCATCCCAATGTTCGACTGCTCGACCGAGATTTTTGAGAGCTTGAATAGACGTGTTAGTTTGATCGCGGAGGTTCCGAAGATCTTTGGAGGTTTCTGCAATAAGCGACGGAAGATTTAAGAGACTTTGTAAATGAATCGTAATGAGGCGACGTTTATTATCGTAACGAGAGACGAGAGTATTCCACGCGACGTCAAAATTGTTATTGGTAATCGCGAGATGTTCGAGCGCGGTACTTGCATCTCCTTTTACACACGAGCATAAATAATGCATACGCTCAACATTAGATAAACTAGATTCGTTATAAACCATTGACTTAAAACGATCGCGGAAATTCTCCCATTTGTCGAAGCTCCCGTCGAAGATAGGTAGGTTGATCCTCGGTAGATGCGATGTTGCACGGTAGGAATCAGAAACGCCACTTACGTTACGTGAAGTTGCATTGGGAGGATCAGTCTCGTGGGCTTCAAGTACCTCAGCCATGAAGTCCGCAGCCTCGTAGTAAGCGTCCTCACAGGCGATGATACGATTCTCGGTGAAGTAGACATCGGCAGCTCTCAATTTGTCGTCGGCAAGAAGCTCTATTTCGCCATCCAGCTCTTGGCATTTGGCGAACATCTCCTTCAATGTCGTGAGACGTTGTCGGGTGACGGCTGTTGTCATCTTGGCTTGACCGAGCTTCTTATAATTAGGCAGCACTCGAGAGATAGAATTTATGAGTTGCTTTTGTGTGGTAAGAAGCCTCTGAACGGTCGACATGGCGATAATAATATCTCAATAATCGGAACGTTAAAGTCACAAACAGTTTTTTCTCTGGCAGCGATCCGGCTCGAAGGACCAAAATGTTTGTTGTTGATGGTTGCTGATACAACCTTGACGAAGGTTCGCACACTAAGGCGGAAGGACTTCGAAATAACGGCTCCAAATTATTGTGATTAAAATTATAGTTTAATGTCACTGTTGGTGGTAGAGGCGAGCGGTCTCACAAATTGCACTTATAACAATGCGATTAAATGCACTGACTTTGGTCTTTGAGTTGCGGAGACGACAACGGTACATGAAAACGGTAATGAGACGAAGCAAAGTGACGTAGACTCGTTCGCGGGCGACAGAGCTCGGAATTCGCTCTGAGTTCGAGGCGCACGTGGAGATGCACTTAGATGCACGCAGCACAGCCGGTACGGTCCTCGCGTGTAATGCAGGGAACCGAGATCACGAAAAGGCGTAGGCGCGTTAATCTCACGGTGCACGTAACAATTGCCAAAATTCGAACCGTCTCGTTACACGTAGGAATGTCGACTCTGACGATCGTCGTCTACCGACCCGAGCGTTGTTTACGCCGACGGATCGGGCCGGCTCGGCCTCGCTCGTCACGCGTAACGCTGAGCGTACGACACGCGGGCGCAAGCGGAGCGCGCGCGAGATCGGGTTGAAAATTAAAGATTAAAATATTAAATTAAACGCTTATTCCTCTTATTCCTATGCAAGATGGCTTTTCCAGAAAAGTATTATCACTGAATGTTTCAATGTCAAATAATTGCCCTGAAATTATCGCTTATTATTATTTACAACTAATAAAAAAACATGGATTTCTACCAACTATCATTCGAACAAACAACGGAACAGAAGTTTCACATATGGAAAGTCTTCACATTGCTTTACGGTATCATCACACAGATGAACATGCAGGTGAGAAGAGTTTTTTAAAAGGAAAAGTACGCACAACCAGCGAATTGAATCTTATTGGCGTCAATTTCGGCAACACATGGGTGACTTCTATTTTAATTTATTTAAAAAAATGGAATATGAAAATTTTATTGAGATAAGCAATCCATTACACATTGACTGTTTACGTTATTGTTTTAGTCACCTGATTGAAGAAGACATAAAAATCACGAAGAAAGAATGGAATGAGCACAGAATGCGCAAACAGAGTAGTAGAAATGTTCTTGGTGGAATACCAAATGAGTTATATTATTTACCTGAAAATTTTGGAGGAAAAAATTATCAGAAACCATTGGTTAAAACACAAATTGATATTCTGTTAGGAAAATATGCTAAAAGGCCTGTATTATTTAAACCAGAATTTAAAGAACTCGTAAGCCTTATTACGGACGCTCCAACTCCATGTACAGCTTTCGAAGCATTTAATCTGTATATAGATATAATTGATGCTATTGAGAATGAGAAACAATAGATTTCTAATAGTATTTTAAATCTTTTATTGAACTTCAGTGTTATGTATAATACTGTATTATGTATAATATCTGTATAATATTTACTGATTGTATTGTTTAAAACTGTCAATTGTCGTACAAATTATGAAGTCATTTTTGAAATCTGTAAAATAAACTAGAAACTATAAGTTTGACTGAGTGCACTGTTTTCAGTACTAAAAATAATATATCTCTTTGAAATTGAAATAACTTCGTACTTAATACTTAATAATAATACTTAATAATAAGTTTGACTGAGTGCACTGTTTTCAGTACTAAAAATAATATACCTTTGAAATTAAAAAAAATTTATGCTTAATACTTTGAATAAAATTTTATATCAAAATAATTATGTTTGAATCCTTTCAAAAAAATTTTATAATTCAATCATATCTGGTCTTTGTGTAGCATCGTAGTTAAAGCATTTTGTTAACATTTCTGTTAAGTAAAATGGAACCTTGTTCATGTTAGGAACATTTTTATCTTCAAGATTTTCTTTGGCACAGCACCAACCATTAAAGAAGTTACGTGTCTCCCACACTGTTTCTTCATTAAATAATTCAACTAGTGTGCATGCAAAAACCCAAACATCTGAGCTTTTACTAGCTTTCTGTCTATGTAATAGAATTTCAGGTGCCATAAACAAATAAGTGCCTCGTATTGTATCAGCTTGTGTTGATTGCAAGCTTTCAATTACAGACTTACATGTGCTTAATCCTAAATCACAGAGTTTGGTTTCAAAATTTTCATTAACTAAAATATTACCTGGCTTTATATCCCGGTGTAATATCGGTACTGGCTGTAAATGCAGAAACGTAAGTGCACAGCTTATTTGGTAAGCTATTTTGTTTTAATTTTCTAAACTTAAAAAATATTTTTTTTTTACTTCAGGTTTAAAAATTATATCAAATAAAGAGTCAGACTTAAAATATTCCATAACAATGTGAAATTGCGTTATACTTGAACAAGCAGCCATTATTGAAATTATGTTAGGGTGTCTAATTTTGTCAAGAAGCATTATTTCTCGCAAGATGAGTTTATCATCGGTTTTTTTTGCATAGATTTAATTGCGACGAGCGAGCCTAAGTACTTTCCCTTTGTGACTACACCTTGGGCACCTTTACCAAGAATAATATCAGAAAATTGTATATCCTTTTCATTTATCAATTGAATAGATAATTTTAAAGAATTAATCTTTTTAGTGTCAAGCGTTTTATTACATACTTCTGAAAATGCAAAAGTATCATCATTCTCTCCATGATTTTTATTATATTTTATTATATATTTCTGTGATCTTGACTTGCTATCTATCAACTTGGGATGTTGCGAAGAAAATACTGAATCTTTAACATTAATATCATCGACATTTAACTTTTCATATTTTTGTGGAACAGGTACTCGAAATTGAGAAGAAATTGTTTTATTGATTACATCTTCTAAAATGCTTTTTTCTTGCTTTCGTTTTGTTTCAATTGTATAGTCAGTAGATTTTTGTAATAAAAAAGACTTTTCAAAGATATTAATATTTTCATCTTTCTTTTTAGCAGTTGAAATTTGATTTAAGCCTGATGTATAACCTGATGTACTTGAAGATCTGCCTGAACTACTTTTCTTTTCGAATTTAATGTAATTTATTTTATGAATACTTTCCGAAATGTTTGATAAATTATAAGCAACCTTTGAGCATTTATCTATTGATAAAGAGCAAGAAGGTTTATTGGAGATTTCAAATGGCTTATTGTTACTAGAAATACATGTGTTCTTTTTTGTCGTAAAAAGGTAAAGACTTAACATATGACTTTTTCTGCGCAAGTGGTATTTGCAAAAATTCCAGAAGTCACATCTTTTTCCATCATGAATATAAGACTCAATTACTGTTTCATTAAATGTGCCTATCTCAACTGTGGAGTTTTCAAAATAATACTTGTTATTTTCGGTGATATATTCTTTTAGAAGAACGTCCTTTAATTTTTGTAATGGATAATTTTTATTCCCATTAAGAGTAATCTTTATTCTTGGTCCAACTGTTGCACCCATGTACTCGTATCTAGAATTTAATTCGTTTCTATGTTTCCATCCAAGATGTAGAATTCTTTTAATAAAAGTCTTCTTGTTTTCTATTTCATCTACTTCCAATGATGAATTTTTAACTTCCAGTGATAAATTTCTTTGCTTTTTATTTACTATCTTTTGTTGAGATAACTGAAATTATTACATTTATTATCATTATTGTTAGTTATTATTTTTAAATATTAAAAAATAGAACACATCATAAAATTTACCTTCTTTTTAACACAATCTGATTTTTTTTCTGAATATAACGTTTCAAGAATATCGTGAAAACGTTTACGTTTTTTTCCATTGAGCTGTAAAACAGGTACATCTAGAAAAATATTGATTATTTTTTGAAAACTGTAGCCAAGTTATATAGCTATATATTATTCAAAATAACATTTCTTTACAATAATTATGAGTATAGTATAAAGTATATGATGTAAGATAATGTTATACAAACCTTTTGGAACGTTGAAATCATAAATGTCCACATTTGCATTTACGTAGATGGATTGAGCATCCGTGTCTAATAGATATGTCTCCCCATTAATTTGATATGTCAAAGTCCCACCGTCAGGAAAATAATCTTTTAAGACACTTTTCTTCAAAGTGTTATTTGTCACATATATATTCATACATTTCTCACTGTATCTAATTTTAATTTTCCTTGATTGTACAGAATCCATCTATAGAAATAATAATAAGCACGTTATAATTAAGTTGATATTTAAATTACAGTAATTTTCAGTATACATTTCATTATTTTAAAATAGCAATAAGTCAGAATAATGTTATGTACAACTATTTCTAATACATTAAAATACAAAAAAGAAAGGATTATCCTAAATAGAACAGAAAGTCATGATAATGTCAAAGTGACGTCAAAATGATGAGAATATAACTACAGAATTCACCTTTTATCATAATTTAATCATTTTTTGGACATAATTTGAGGTCACTTTGACATTTTATGACTTTCTATTCTACCTGGGATATATTGTGTACAATTTCGTTTTAACCTAAAAAGTTAACCTTAACTTTAAATAACTTTGTATTTAATTTAATTAATTACCCTAAAATTTTTAAATTTCAAGATCTTCGTTAAATTAACAAATTTATCCATTAAAACACGTAAAGATCTACTCAAAATGTAATTTAACAATATTTACCTTAATCTCGAAAAGGAACGGCACCCAGGGTTCCGTTCCTCCTGGAATACACAGTGCCGTTCCTTAGGACAAAAACTAATGCGCATGTTCCTATAACACGAGGTGCCAACGTTATGGCGTATAGGCGCTTCCGTACCGTTCCCTTGGCAGTGGTTTCGCTAGATAGTAGATAGGGACAGATAATGTCGGTTGATTTTACGTGCAGTACCTGCTCAGAGAGCCTAACCCACACGACCCTCATGGGCGAGAAATTGGGATACGCCCAATCAGCGCGTACCTACCGAGGCAAGGTACTACCAGTTTACCGAAGGATTGTAGGATCCAACGGCACCTACTGGTCGAGGCGAGCGACTATCCACGCTCTACCAGCTGTGCAGGCTGGTACCAGAGCTGTTGGCACGCAGCTCACCCGCCGAATCTCACTCTTGCGAGGAGACTCTAGCCAGCATGCGGCTGTAAACCACTACCACCACGATGGTCCTACCCGTGACCGGCGGGAGCAAGCTCCCTGGGCACCCGGTCCCCGTGGTACCGGTTAAGATCACCGGTCAGATCTTCGTAGCCTAGACTACTCCCAGTTCGGGCTTCCTACATCCCGGCACTGGTTAGCTAGCGCCTCAGGTATGTGGAGACGCTACTCTCCAAAGGACCAGAACTGGAATCGGCATAGCCTTTCAACCAGCCCAGTCCCCCCTTGCATTTTCATTCCACACATTCACACACTCATTCTCATCCTTCTCTGAAACACACAAGCCGCAAACCTGCTCAGACTCTCATATCTTTCCTTACATTCCAGCACTTTACTTACATCCACGCTACCATCCTCACGCACCAGCACACCCCACTCATCCAAGTTCCTTACATCCTCATACAAGTCGCATTCAGTCATAACATGCTTCCAATCCTCGCACTCAGCACCACACGCACAATTTTCAGTCTCAGACAATCCCCTTTTATACAAGAACTCATTCAAACTGCCGTGACCCGTCAGGATATAGCCGAGCCATAGGCTCGGCTCAAATCCCAGGCATCCCTCGGCAAATCTCACATCCCGTATGAAGCCATATGTCACACGTCCTTTCGCACTGTTGTCCCATCCACTCTGCCATCTTTCATACAACCTATCATTTAACAACTCCAAGCTTTCATCCACATCTCTCGTTCTTACATCCTCTTCACTCATAATACCTCTTTCACCCAGTCTCCAGCCATTCTTAATTCTTACAGTCATCCCTCTTTTCACGCATTCCAAGTCCCACGGGAGACCACCCATCATTACCTGCATGGCCTCCGTGGAGACCGTTCTACAAACATTCAGACAAGAACTCATTGCCACTCTTTGGCATCTATTGATCGCCTCACGCGCATATCCATACTCCATGGCTTCATACCACACACTCGCACCATACGTAACACACGCAGCAAACAAACCCTTATAAATCACACGCCAAGCTCTCTTTCGCAATCCCCATTCGCTCCTCATCACTCGCCTCAGTTTTCCCACCACACTCACACACTTCTGTCTCATACACTCCAGGTGCGGCTTAAAGCTCATTCGCTCGCTCACCCACACACCCAGATACCTCACACACCTCACATACCTCACATGCTTCCAATTCACACTAACGCTAGGGTGTCTCGCTCCAGACAAATAACCTTTCAGGAGCATCATCACTGTTTTGCTCTCTGACACTTTCACTCCGACACTCGCACCCCATTCGCTCACTATTCCCATCCACTCGTTCCCCATTCTTTCCAGATCCGCCCGGCTCTGTCCTTCGACAGGCACGAACAGATCATCAGCATACGCCGTCGCCATACACCCACGTCTGCGGAGTTCCCACAGGAGCTTATCCATCTGTAGGGCCCAAATGGATGGGATACCGATGGACCCCTGCGGTGCACCCCGCAGAACCTTCTTCCATACTTCCTCATTCGTTCCTATCATACATGCCCATCTCTCATCAAAGTAACTCTCCCACAACCCAATCTCCTCACATCCTTCTTCACGCAGTCTCTCGAGCACACACGGCCATTCCAGGTTGTCGAAGGCACCCTGGAAGTCCACAAAAATTCCCAACACATACTTGTGCACGGATTCACTCACACACTCACGCACGCTATTCCACGCACTCTCGGTCGAACGTCCCTTCACAAACTCGTGCTGTGCCTCACACATTCTACCACCCATCAATCGCTCAAGCCTGTTCACCATCAATCGCTCTAACAGTTTCCCTAGCACAGACAGCAGGCAGATCGGTCTGTACGACCCGGGGTCCGACCGCACTTTCTCTGGAGACTTCAACAGTACAATCACTCTCGCTCTCTTCCATACCGTAGGAAAGCGATTGGTGCTCACACACATCATATACTCTCTTCAGCCATCCCGGAATTGCACGCCAGACCGCACGTAGCATCTCCACGGTTATTCCATCCAACCTAGGTGCCTTACCAACTTTCATCACTTTCATTGCTACATTCACTTCATCCCATTCAAACGACCTTTCAACAATTTCTCTATCTGCCATTCGCGCATCTTCCATACCCGCGGCTGGGAAGAAGCGATCCAGCAGTACATTCACACTCTCTTTCCACGTACTCGTAGTCCTATCACTCACTTTTATGGCACACAATCTATCTCGTCCATACTTCCCCATACACACCTTGTACACATCACCCCACGGATCCTGATTTCCCTTATCACACACGAACTGCCTCCAGTTCTCCTCTTTCACTCTCCATAGCATTTTCTTGTACTCTCTAAGAACACGTTTGTACACGTTCAGACATCCTTCCACTCGATTCCCGTCTCTCCCTCTCATTCGCTGGTAGGCTCGCCCACACTTCCTCACATCCCTCTTCATACGCTCAAGCTCATCTGTCCACCACACAAGCTTCCTCGCAACCCCACACACTCGCCTTTTCATTTTATTGTCATTCGCTCTCAGGATCCATGATGTGACGCGTTCCACCAAACTGTCCGCGTCCCAGTCATCCATCGCATTCACACCATCTTCAGACGCATCACCAGATCGCTCATATATCCTTCCCAGTCCACACCTTCCATCCGCTCAGTATTCTCACCATGAGTCATACGTATCAGCAACGGGAGAGGTGCACTTGGACACAGTACATTTGGACACCGTTCAATTGGACACGGTCATTTGGACACGATCTATTGGACACCGTTCGTTTGGACACCGTTCATTTGGACACCGTTTATATGGACACCGTTCATTTGGATACGAAAATACGCGACTTGTGCACTTGGACACGAAAATGAGCGACCTGTGCACTTGGACACGAGAATGCGCGGCCTGTGCAGTTGGACACGAGAATACGCTACCTGTTCACTTGGACACGAAAATGCGCGACCTGTTCACTTGGACACGAAAATACGCGGCCTGTGCAGTTGGACACGAAAATGAACGACCTGTGCACTTGGACACGAGAATGCGCGACCTGTTCACTTGGACACGAAAATGCGCGGCCTGTGCAGTTGGACACGAGATATTAAGCGAGGTCCACCCTGCCTACCGGCGGAGAGGGTGCGGGAGGGGGGGCCGAAGGCCCCCCTTGCACCACCCGCGTGTGTGTGTGTGTGTGTGTGTGCGTGTACACCATGTGGCTGCGACATATTTATCATCGAGTTATTTCGCATTTTCGTGTCCAAGTGAACAGGTCGCGCATTTTCGTGTCCAACTGCACAGGCCGCGCATTTTCGTGTCCAAGTGAACAGGTCGCGCATTTTCGTGTCCAAGTGAACAGGTCGCGTATTCTCGTGTTCAACTGCACAGGCCGCGCATTTTCGTGTCCAAGTAAACAGGTCGCGCATTCTCGTGTCCAAGTGCACAGGTCGTTCATTTTCGTGTCCAAGTGCACAAGACGCGTATTCTCGTGTCCAACTGCACAGGCCGCGCATTTTCGTGTCCAAGTGAACAGGTCGCGCATTCTCGTGTCCAAGTGCACAGGTCGCGTATTTTCGTGTCCAAATGAACGGTGTCCATATAAACGGTGTCCAAATGAACGGTGTTCAAACGAACGGTGTCCAATAGATCGTGTCCAAATAACCGTGTCCAAATAAACTGTGTCCAAATGTACCGTGTCCAAGTGCAGGCCTTTCATCAGCAACATGTTATGGTCGCTGATACCCCAGTCACTCTTGATTTCCCATTCGTACTGGCACCCCTCAGACGCATCGCTCACGAGAGTCACACCTATGTCGCTTTCCCCGTTGGGTCCGCTAAACGTGTAACTCTCGCTCGGATCATTCAACACAATCATGCCATTCGCAACAATCCACTCCTCAAGCACTCTGCCACGCATTTCAATTTCTCTGCAGCCGCCCCTGACCTTACTGTACCATAAGGGAGAGACGGCGTTCGCATCCATTCCCACCAACACACGCCTTCCTCTGGTCGCCATTCGCACCCTGTCCATGTACGCCAGGTACGGCTCGATATCCTCACCGAATCGGCAGTACACAGACACCACATACATTTCACCGAAGTCTCCCTTCAGCTACACACACACGCCATACTCGTCCGTGCACTCCCTTACGCACATTACATCCAGATTGGGATCATTCACCACCACTGCTGCTCTGGTACATTCGCTCTCATTCACAATTACATCCATCCTTAGCGGGAGTCCAACCACTCGTCCATCCTTCACACATGGTTCCTGCAGCAGTGCCACACTCACTCGACGTTCACACAGCATTTCACCCAGGTCACACATAACCGCATACGCTCTTTGACAGTTACACTGCACCACGTTCATACTCGAGACACCCTGCGAGTTCTGCCTAGCCATTGTCGATGGTGCCCACATACCTGTCCCTGGCTATTTTATACGAGGGACACCCCCCGTCGTTTACCGCATGATTTGCCGGCCGTCTTCGTCTCTTGCAGACCACACATACTTTCGGCCCAGCTGTGCCGGGCACTTGTCCCGCCGATGGCCGCCGAGTCCGCAATGGGAGCAGGTCTCCTCCGCCGCCCGACAGTACTTCGCGACATGACCCAGGTCTAGGCATCTAAAACACTTGGTCAGCGCCGTGAAATCAGCGACTCTACAGCTCCTCCAGCCTATATAAATGCGCGACGCCTGTTTAAACCTATCACGCATGCCAGGCGTCACCTCTACTACCCAGTTGACCGTCTCATCGTCCCCTTTACCCAATCTAAACCTAAGTACAAATTTCTCCAGATAGGTTCTCTCCTCTACCACCTGGAGGAGCTCCGGGTTTTGCCTAGCTATAGCTTGGCGGACACCATCGACCTCCAACCCCCAGGGCACGTCGTATAAAATTATACGAGGCCTTCTGGCCGCCGGAAGGGCCGCCGTGAGCCCCTTCTCCCTAATCGCCTGACTGGCGACTATTTTATCCACATCCGCCCTAGAATGTGCCTGCACTACGACTCTACCGTCCCTAGTTTTCCTCACACTCCTAATTCTAATGCTAGACGCTACCGAGTCAATCGCCTCCAGCAGCGTTTTTTTTACCTCGTCCACCGATCTGTCCTTTTCGGCCTTACTGGCCACGACCACCGAGAAGTCCCTATCACGGGGTCTTGCCTTGCCAGTTTCCGACACCGCAGAGGCCCCCGCATCGATCTTGCGACGAGGCCCCCAGTAGATAGGGACAGATAATGTCATTAGATTTAACGTGCAGTACCTGCTCCGAGGGCCTAACCCACACGACCCTCATGGGCGAGAAATTGGGATACGCCCAATTAGCGCGTACCTGCCGAGGTAAGATACTACCAGTTTACCGGAGGATTGTAGGATCCAACGGCACCTACTGGTGGAGGCGAGCGACTATCCACGCTCTACCAGCTGTGCAGGCTGGCACCCGAGCTGTTGGCACGCAGCTCACCCGCCGAATCTCACTCTTGCGAGGAGACTCTAGCCAGCATGCGGCTGTAAACCACTACCACCACGATGGTCCTACCCGTGACCGGCGAGAGCAAGCTCCCTGGGCAACCGGTCCCCGTGGTACCGGTCAAGATCACCGGTCAGATCTTCGTAGCCTAGACTACTTCCAGTTCGGGCTTTCTACATCCCGGCACTGGTGAGCCAGCGCCTCAGGTATGTGGAGACACTACTCTCCAAAGGACCGGAACTGGAATCGGCGTAGCCTTTCAACCAGCCCAGTCCCCCTTGCATTTTTCATTCAACTCATTCACACGCTCGCTCTCATCCTTCTCCGAAACACACAAGCCGCAAACCTGCTCAGACTCTCATATCTTTCCTTACATACCAACACGTTACTTACATCCACGCTACCATCCTCTCGCACCAGCACACCCCACTCACCCAAGTTCCTTACATCCTCGTACAAGTCACACTCAGTCATAACATGCTTCCAGTCCTCACATTTTGCTCCACACGCACATCTCTCAGACTCAGCCAAACTACGTTTATACAAGAAGGAATTCATGCTGCCGTGCCCAGTCAGGATGTATCCCAACCACAAGCTCGGCTCGAAATCCCTACATTGCTCAGCAAACCTTACATTCCGTATAAAATTATACGTTACTCTTCCATTCTCACTTTCATTCCATCGCTCTTGCCATACATCGTACAATCTCGCACTCACTAAGTCCATACACTCATTCACATCTCTTTCGCTCACCTCACGGTTGCTTACAATATCGTTCTCACTCATTCTCAGTCCATTCTTGATTTTGTAGCACACACCCCTTCTCACATATTCCAGGTCCCACGGAAGACCACCCATCAGAACCTGCATGGCCTCCGTGGAAACCGTTCTACACACATTCAGACAGGCGCTCAGAGCTACTCTCTGGCACCTGTTTATCATTTCTAGCGCATACTTAAATTTTATGACATCATACCACACACACGCACCATACATCACACACGCAGCAAACAGTCCCTTATATACCACACTCAACGCTCTTTTGCGCAGACCCCATTCACACCTCATCACTCGACGCAACTTACCCACAACATTCACACACCTTTTTCTCAGACACTCCAGGTGCGGCTTAAAGCTCATTCGCTCACCCACCCATACACCAAAATACTTTACACAGGACACATACTTTACCAATTTCCCGTTAACATAGATACTCGGATGCCTCGCGCCCGAGAGCCTGCCCTTCATGAGCATCATCACCGTTTTGCTCTCGGACACCTTCACTCCCACATTCACACCCCATTCACTCACAATGCTCATACACTCGGTCCCCATTCTCTCCAGGTCCACTCGGCTCTGCCCCTCGACAGGAACGAACAGATCGTCCGCGTATGCCACCGGATCATACCCGAGTTCACGAAGCCGCCACAGCAGCAGATCCATCAGAAGATCCCATATGTCGGGACCACCGATGGAATCCTGCGGGCAGCCCCGCCGGACCTCCTACCATACCGTCTCAGTCACACCAGTCATACACACTCGTCTTTCATCAAAATAACTCCCACAACCCAATCTCCTCACACCCCACCTCACGCAATCTCTCAAGCACCCGCTTCCATTCTAAGTTATCAAACGCACCCTGGAAATCCACAAATATACCCAATACGTACTTCTTCTCTGATCCATCCACACACTCACGCACACGGTTTTACGCACTCTTCTCCGATCGACCTCTCACAAACCCGTGCTGTGCATCACACATTCTACCATTCATCAACCTACCAAGCCTTTTTACCATCATACGCTCCAACACTTTCCCAAGCACAGACAACAGGCAGATCGGCCGATACGACCCAGGGTCCGATTTTATTTTCTCCGGGGACTTTAGCAGCACAATCACTCTCGCAGTCTTCCACGCCACGGGAAAACGCATTGTACTCAGACACACATCATACACTCTCTTCAACCATTCAGGAATCGCTCGCCAAACCGCTCGCACCATTTCCACACTTATCGCATCTAACCCGGGTGCCTTTCCCACTTTCATCTCTTTCACCACCTCATCCACCTCATCCCAGTCAAACGATCTCTCGATCTCCTTAGATCCATTCACTGCCATTCGTTCGACTTCCATTTCCGCATCTGGGAAGAAGCGATCCAAAAGCACACATACACTTTCTTTCCACGTACTCGTTGTCCTCTCGCCCACTTTCATACCACTCAGCCTCACACGTCCATACTTTCCCATACACACTTTATATACATCACCCCCCGGATCCTGATTCCCTTTCTCACGCACAAACTGTCTCCAGTTTTCCTCTTTCACTCTCCACATCTCACTCTTGTATAGGCTCACAGCACACCTATACGCATTCAAGCACTCCTCCGCAGACTCCTTGCCTCTCTTCCGCATTCGTTGGTAGGCACGCCTACACTTTCTGACATTCTTCTTCATACGCTCCAACTCATTCGTCCACCATACAAGCTTCCTTTTATTCCTACACGTATACTTTTTCATTCTTTTATCATTCGCCCTCAGAATCCATGAGGTTACTCGCTCTGCCAATCTATCAGCATCTTTCTCATCCACCACAGTCGCTCCTTCTTCCGACGCACACTCAGATCACTCATATATCCTTCCCAGTCTACATTCTTACACACCCACTTGCACGCAACCTCATTTGTTTCAACATTCTCACCATACAGTATACGTATCAGCAACACATTGTGATCGCTGATACCCCAGTCACTCTTCACTTCCCATTCAAACTGGTACCCCGCAAACGCATCATTTACGAGAGTCACATCAATATCGCTTTCCCCATTAGGTCCGCTAAATGTGCAACTCTCGCTCGGCTCATTCAGCACAATCATACCATTCGCAATTATCCACTCCTCAAGCACTCTACCACGCATTTCACTCTCTCTGCCGCCACCGCCACCTTTGCTATACCACAAAGGGGAGATGGCATTTGCATCCATTCCAATCAACACTCGTTTTCCCTGGACTACCATTCGCACGCTGTCCATGTAGGCCAGGTACGGTTCGATATCCTCACCGAACCGGCAGTACACGGACACCACATACATCTCACCAAAGTCCCCTTTCAGCCATACACACACACCGTACTCATTCGTACACTCCCTTACACACATCACATCGAGATTGGGATCATTCACCACCACTGCTGCTTTAACATTCTCACTCTCACTCACAATCACATCCATTCTTAGGGGAAGTCCCACTACACGTCCTCCCCTCACATACGGTTCTTGCAGCAGTGCCACACTCACACGACGCTCACACAACACCTCACCCAGATCACACATAACCGCATACGCTCTTTGACAATTGCACTGTACAACATTCATACTCGAGACATCCAGAGTGCCTATATTAACCATAACCAATGGAGCTCTCGTATCTCGCCCTTGCGGCCATGTACGACGGACAGTTCTTGTCATCCAGCGCGTGGTTGTGTGGACGTCCACGCTTCCTACATAGCCCACACATCTTAGGCTTGGCCAAGCTCGGGCACTTATCACGTCGATGGCCGCTCAGGCCGCAATGGGAGCAAACCTCCTCCGCAGCCCTGCAATGCTTTGCTATGTGTCCCAGATCGAGGCACTTATAACATCTGGTGAGCGATGTAAAATCGACCACCAGCGCCGCCAGCCGACATAGATCCTCGACGCGTTTATTAACCTGCGCCTTACGTCTGGCGATACTTCGACCACCCAATTGACCGTATCCAGGTCTCTCCTTCCCAACCTGAATCGAAATTCTCATTCCTCCCTAAGGGATTTTCCATCTGTATCCGCCAGTTCAAGGTTCTGCCTGACCATTGCGCGTTGAATGTCCTCTACCTCCATTTCCCTAGGCACATCAAATAGGATCAACCTCGGTCTTTTAACAGCCGGGAGGGCAGCAGTAAGACCCTTATCCCTAATTTTCTTATTAGATATAATCCTATCGACATCCGACCTCGAGTGCGCCTGAACCACAACCCTGCCATCCTTGGTTTTCCTAACATTCTTGACCCTAATATTGTCTACCACTGGGTCGATTATAGTCAAGAGGGTCTTCTTAACCGTATCCGCCGAAGCATCCTTCTCCTTACTCGCTACGACAACCGAGAAGTTCTTCTCGGGAACAGGTTTAGCCCTATTCCCAGACACCGACACAGGCACCGACACAGGTGGACCGCATTTCCCTTTAACTACCTCCGAGAAGGAAGGTGGCGGCCCACTGCTCTCTGTCCTTTCCGCCAGCCGACCCCTCAGAAATGAGTTGTTGCAAACCATCTGCGCGACTAGCAGGGCCACCTCGTCGAACAGCTCCGCGACCTTCTGTGCCGCCGACCTGCTAAACTTAGCACTAGGATCCTCCAGAACGCTCCTCAGTCTAACCATGATATCGTGCATTTGCATCGCGGACGTATCTTTCCGTTCGGCCACATTCTCCTGAGCAGGCACATCCTCCTGACCTTCTCCTTCACTTAGGCTGCCCGAACTATTGGCCTGAAGCTCCTGGCCGCACATGGTCTAATCCAGAGCTACAGACTCGATTGAGCCCCTCAAGCTCGGTCCCCCATGACCAGTAGGCGGCAATCTCTGAATCGTGGATCGCCTCTTGAATATCTCCATAAGTCTCACCTGCTTAGAGACTTTATCCTGCTCGGGGGTAGGCTTAACTGTATCTTGCTCGGGGGTAGGTTTGACCTTGTCTTTCCGTATTGTTTTGTCCTTATTCGTTAGCCTTGATACTGTCCTAGATCCGTCACCGTTATCAGTCGAGTTTGAAATTTTTGATTTGCAATACATATTTGGTCCCACGAGTATCGGAGAAATTCCAAGTCCGCCTAGGTACTACCCCGCTCCCTAGGTAAGGCGCTTAAATACCACCGGGGTCGCGCCTGGTGCCCCGGGGGGGTTCGTTAGAGACCGCGCAGTTTTTACCGTCCTGGCGGCCATGCAGCCTTCGGCACGAGTTCCCAGTACCACCTTGAGCTTAGTAGATAGGGACAGTGGGAATCTCGTTAATCCATTCATGCGCGTCACTAATTAGATGACGAGACATTTGGCTACTGTAATGAGAGTCATAGTTACGACCGCACCGGGGGGTCTGGGGGGGCGGTCAGCCTCCCCAGTAGTCCGCCCCGTGGTCGGAGTGCGACCAACGTTGCCAGTACTACCTAGCAATATCATCAGAGCCGCCACCGTGGATTTGCCCATTACAGAGTACATACCCTACGGATTACATACTCCCGGTAAAGGCGACTCTTCTTCTAAGCAGATACGGTTTACCGGCAACGCCCTTATGGCTCAAGATTGTACCTGTGCTGTTCCCCAGGTTGCAAGGTTTCCTGCAGCGAACATGATCTACTCGGATTAGACCAGCTCAAACAGACAGGACCGGGGTGCCATAGCACCCGTCATACAGGTAATGCGCAACATGAGCTTCATAGCCCAGACCCACACTAGGCCCTCTATGCCGCTCACTCGGCTATGCGAACAACCGCCCCTGCGAGTCCGACACCAACTGGTAGGGCACCGGTAGCCTCCCGGTGAGGCTCCCTACCCCCGCAGTACTCGTGTCAAGAGTACACCGCTCACGTTTGACGAGTCGCCGTCGCCAGTGCCGTGCTCACCAGCTACCACGTAACGCACAAGTGCGCTGTTAACGCATCGCTCATCGGTTGCCCGGGGCACCGGGATTCGGCAGTAGCCGAAGCGTCTTAGGAATATACGACACGTGGTGGGCCATACATCCCGCTCGTTTTGGGCACCGCCCACGTACGAGCACGCCGCGCTCGCCTCGCGAGACGCTACCCTGTTCAGTACGGCCGGCTGCATCTGTTACTCAGCCAGCTGATTCTATAGCTGGGGTGGGGCAGCAGCACGGCCGTTTTATGGGTGAGCGGCACAGGGTTGACACACTCACCCGTACCGTTTACCCGCGGTTGCATGAATTTTTTCACGTTGACATTCAGAGCACTGGGCAGAAATCACATTGCGTCAACACCCGCGAGGGCCATCGCAATGCTTTGTTTTAATTAGACAGTCGGATTCCCCTAGTCCGTGCCAGTTCTGAGCTGAGCGTTAAATGGCGGCCGAAGAGGACGACCACGACGGCTCGCGCCGCCACGGAAGCCTCGCAGCAAGGAAGATCCGTGGGAGGCCAAGGCACGGGACCGAGCTCGGATCCCGGAACCGGCGCGAGAACACCGAGCGTTCACCTCGCCCAGGCCCGGCACGTCAGCCAAACCGCTTTCCGACCAAGCCCGACACGCCCCGCTCCTCAGAGCCAATCCTTATTCCGAAGTTACGGATCCAATTTGCCGACTTCCCTTACCTACATTAGTCTATCGACTAGAGGCTCTTTACCTTGGAGACCTGCTGCGGACATGGGTACGAACCGGCGCGATA
>JASTWQ010000400.1:155000-165000 GCA_035220615.1 Leptothorax acervorum
CGAAGTAGAACAAAGATATAGAGAAGGTCATTCGACGCGAGTACACGACGACGCGTGCCGGTCCTTGACAAACGAGAGTTTTCGTGGACTCGGACACGCGGTCGGCTCGCGCGATACACCCACCAGGGGAGGAGCGCCAACGCGAAGACACGCCATGCCCGGCCGCGTTGTCGGCCGGGATATCGGCGTGCTGCTGGCAGCGTCCTCCTTCTCTGCGATCGTGCGATCGACGCCACGCGCAGCTCCGAGAGACACAGAAAATCGAAGAAGAGGCTGAAGCCACGAGCAATAAGGGCTTCACTCGCACGCGCACGGCGCGCGCTCTCTCCTACGTCTCCGAGTTCTGAGTGTATCGTCTCCGGGCGGCGGCGCGACACCTCTCGCCGGCGCGCGAATCTCTAGTTAACGTTCACCACAGTCATCCTTCCCTGTCATTTCGGACGACGCCTAGGGTAGACGGACTCTCTCGCGGTGCGAGGAGGTCTCGCACAGCTAGGCGAACGTCCAACGATCGCTCGTACGCCCATACGCGCGTCGGGGCTACATAGAATCGCCTGATATATAGACGCCGTAGCCACCGTACACGCGAGGGCGCAAGCAGTATGTTGGTACTAAAACGACCCTCAGCCAGGCGTGGTCCGGGAATTGTATCCGTGGACCGCAATGTGCGTTCGAAATGTCGATGTTCATGTGTCCTGCAGTTCACAAGTTGACGCGCAATTAGCTGCGTTCTTCATCGACCCACGAGCCAAGTGATCCACCGTTCAGGGTAATCGTTTCTTTGCGTTCACGACGCTTTCAAACATTCCGTATGCGTCTAGCCCGTTCCTCGGCTCGCTCTTTCTGTGAGAGCAGAGCACGGAGGAGATCGGGATTGGCCCTAAGATCAGCCTGGCCGCGCGTCCGAGCACGCGCGGACCGCCGCCCGTTTAACGGGGGCTACGGCACAATGAGGATGTACAATGAGATTGTCGGGCGAACGGAGCGTCTCTCGCTTCGCGAGAGCCAGGGCGAAAGTCTTTGAAAAACCATTGGGCGCGGAGGTTCACATGTGGTAGTGTGTCTCTCCGGCCCTTCAGCGCGCACGACGGTGCCGCGCGGCATAGGTTACCACCGGTAAGCGCTAAAAGCGCTTCGCTCCCGATCGTCCCGATTAACCGCTACCAATTTTCAAAGGCAGAGCTCAATACTCTGCATCCATTGCGGCGTTTCGTTCGCAGCGCGAAGCGCGCGCGTGTCACGACTCTCGGCGCGATGAGCGCGTTGAGCGGAACGCGGCGCTACGGCGCGCAAACACGAGAGAAGCGCGCTCGGAGAATGCGCTCTCACAGATTTCTGACTCTGTGTCAGGTCTCTCTGTGTATAAATGTGTACTTTCAGTCTCCGACTGCTGCCAAGTCTCTCGACTCGCACAGAGCAGGACCTCCGTAACGTTAATGATCCTTCCGCAGGTTCACCTACGGAAACCTTGTTACGACTTTTACTTCCTCTAAATAATCAAGTTTGGTCATCTTCCCGGCAACATCGGCAATGCCGACGCATTTCCGCGCACCAGTCCGAAGACCTCACTAAATCGTTCAATCGGTAGTAGCGACGGGCGGTGTGTACAAAGGGCAGGGACGTAATCAACGCGAGCTTATGACTCGCGCTTACTGGGAATTCCTCGTTCATGGGGAACAATTGCAAGCCCCAATCCCTAGCACGAAGGAGGTTCAGCGGGTCACCCGGGCCTTTCGGCCAGAGAACACATGCTGATTCCTTCAGTGTAGCGCGCGTGCGGCCCAGAACATCTAAGAGCATCACAGACCTGTTATTGCTCAATCTCGTGCGGCTAGAAGCCGCCTGTCCCTCTAAGAAGATTTGTTTGTACGTTGGTAGTAAAAACCCGCCGGCCGAAGCCGGGGGCCTTCGAGATACCATAAGGTACGCCTATTTAGCAGGCTAGAGTCTCGTTCGTTATCGGAATTAACCAGACAAATCGCTCCACCAACTAAGAACGGCCATGCACCACCACCCACCGAATCAAGAAAGAGCTATCAATCTGTCAATCCTTCCGGTGTCTGGGCATGGTGAGGTTTCCCGTGTTGAGTCAAATTAAGCCGCAGGCTCCACTCCTGGTGGTGCCCTTCCGTCAATTCCTTTAAGTTTCAGCTTTGCAACCATACTTCCCCCGGAACCCAAAAGCTTTGGTTTCCCGGAAGCTGCCCGCCGATGTCGTCGGAGGAACTTCGGCGGATCGCTAGCTGGCATCGTTTATGGTTAGAACTAGGGCGGTATCTGATCGCCTTCGAACCTCTAACTTTCGTTCTTGATTAATGAAAACATTTTTGGCAAATGCTTTCGCTTCTGTCCGTCTTGCGACGATCCAAGAATTTCACCTCTAACGTCGCAATACGAATGCCCCCATCTGTCCCTATTAATCATTACCTCGGGGTTCCGAAAACCAACAAAATAGAA
Source organism: Leptothorax acervorum (assembly GCA_035220615.1). Taxonomy (NCBI): domain Eukaryota; kingdom Metazoa; phylum Arthropoda; class Insecta; order Hymenoptera; family Formicidae; genus Leptothorax; species Leptothorax acervorum. The sequence continues at coordinate 157,458 of JASTWQ010000400.1, forward strand.
CCGAGGTCCTATTCCATTATTCCATGCACGCAGTATTCAGGCGAGGATAGCCTGCTTTAAGCACTCTAATTTGTTCAAAGTAAACGTACCGGCCCGACTCGACACTCAGTAAAGAGCACCGCGACGGGATATTAGTTGGGCCGCCCCTCGCGAGGCTAAGCCCACCGGTAGGACGTCCCACATCACGCCAGTTAAACACCGCGAGCGGTGAACCGACGGTGTGCGACACAGATTCAACTACGAGCTTTTTAACCGCAACAACTTTAATATACGCTATTAGAGCTGGAATTACCGCGGCTGCTGGCACCAGACTTGCCCTCCAATGGATCCTCGTTAAAGGATTTAAAGTGTACTCATTCCGATTACGGGGCCTCGGATGAGTCCCGTATCGTTATTTTTCGTCACTACCTCCCCGTGCCGGGAGTGGGTAATTTGCGCGCCTGCTGCCTTCCTTGGATGTGGTAGCCGTTTCTCAGGCTCCCTCTCCGGAATCGAACCCTGATTCCCCGTTACCCGTTACAACCATGGTAGGCGCAGAACCTACCATCGACAGTTGATAAGGCAGACATTTGAAAGATGCGTCGCCGGTGCTAAGACCGTGCGATCAGCACAAAGTTATTCAGAGTCACCAAAGTAAACGGTGGACGCACGGAGACCGCACGCCACCGATTGGTTTTGATCTAATAAAAGCGTCCCTTCCATCACTGGTCGGGACTCTGTTTTGCATGTATTAGCTCTAGAATTACCACAGTTATCCAAGTAAATGTGGGTACAATCTAATGAACCATAACTGATTTAATGAGCCATTCGCGGTTTCACCTTAATTCGGCATGCACTGAGACATGCATGGCTTAATCTTTGAGACAAGCATATGACTACTGGCAGGATCAACCAGGGAGCTTCGTGCGTTCGGTCGCTCGCTCGTGAGAACGAGCAACACGCGCCCGTCGCGTCCGCGCGCGTTGCACGCGGACGACGAACGAGCGCACACAGCTCCGGCTAGCAGCTCTCTCTGGAAGGAGAGAGAGTAGCCGTGTGTGGTGTCGTGTTATTTTGCCGTCGGTCTTTGTAAAGCCGGTCGACGACACTCTGTTATATTGTATCGCATTTAGTATAAAGATCATATATACATTTTGTGTTCTCATTCTCCCATAGTGGCGGCGTAATGCCGCCTAGGCCTGACGCTAGATCGACGAAGCGATGCTGAGACGTCGAGGAACTTTGTCACAACCGGTGGTAGCCCGTTCAGGCATCACCGGCTGAAAAATTTCGCTAAGGCGTACAAGTAAGCGGGAAGCGAAATCGCGAAGATTTCCTTCCACCACTCGTATCCGTGGAGTTGATGTTCAGTAAGCGCGACGATACATCCGATCACGTTCGTCTGAGAACGAGGGAAGATCGCGCGTCCAACACTATGTGCGCGCCACATATGAGCCATTCGGTCTTTCGACACCGACTCGTGGCAATGCTGTGTTCGTGAAACAAAATTTGTTTACGGTGCGATCGACGGTGCGAGCGCGTGAGCGAACGGCATGGTCGGGGCGAACGAGCGTTCCCGCCGACGAGTATACCGTCGTTTTGTGCCTCTACGGCACGCATATCCCAGAAGCGACGAGTCGACTTCGTAAGAAGAACGATCCCGTACGTGCTTCCATCATTACGTGGTTTCCATCGTAAAAGCGTTAAAACATTCCTTACGGAACGTACAATACGCGAGGAACGCGTCCGCACGACCGTACGTATCGCTCGTGTCGCTCGGCTCGCCGAGCGCACCGCACCTCTTATAGTACCCAACCGGCCGGACGAGCTGTCGGCGACGCACGGTCCTACGCACGGCCGCTTATGGGCGCCGGCGGCGTATTACCGAGACCATCGGGACTTGGCCGCTGATTGCAGCTTTCGCCGTCGTGATCTCCGGTCGCGCTAACGCACCGACATGCGAACTGCGACTCCGAGGGCGACGTCGGGATATGACAAGACGTCAAACCGAAGCAAAGCGACAAGTGTATGACCGATAATTAGGGTACTTGTAATGAAACGCAATCGCGGTCGTTACCTCCGGCGCCGCAAGAGCGAGAATTTTCTAAGTTCAGGCGCGGCGTGTTGCTTTCGCCGTCGTGATCTCCGGTCGCGTTTACGCACGGAAACGCGAATCGACACTACGGGAACGGCGTCGAGAGGTGACAAAACGCCAAATCAAAGCAAAACGACAAGTGTATGACCGTTAATTAGGGTACTTGTAATGAGACTCTCAATCACGGTCGTTACCTCCGGTGCCGCAAGAGCGAGAATATTCCAAGTCCACGCGCGGCGTGTTGCTTTTGCCGTCTTGATCTCCGGTCGGCTAACGCACGGACATGCGAACTGCGACTCCGAGGGCGACGTCGGGATATGACAAGACGTCAAACCGAAGCAAAGCGACAAGTGTATGACCGTTAATTAGGGTACTTGTAATAAGACTCTCAATCACGGTCGTTACCTCCGGTGCCGCAAGAGCGAGAATTTTCCAAGTCCAGGCGCGGCGTGTTGCTTTCGCTGTCGTGATCTCCGGTCGCGCTTACGCACGGAAACGCGAATCGACACTACGTGGACGGCGTCGAGAGGTGACAAGACGCCAAACCAAAGCAAAACGACAAGCGTACGACCGTTAATTAGGGTACTCGTAATGAGACACTCAATCACGGTCGTTACGTCCGGCGCCGCAAGAGCGAAAATTTTTTAAGTCCCCATGCGGCGTGTTGCTTTCGCCGTCGGTACCTCCGGCGTTTCGCTGGCGAGACAAAGTCCGACAGCGGCGTGTTGCTTTGCCGTCGGTACCTCCGAACACCACCGGAAAGACTGAGTCCGCGAGCGGCGTGTTGCTTTCGCCGTCGTTACCTCCGGCGGAACTCGAGCGAAATTATTCTAAGTCCCACACTGGCTCGCGCGGCGTGTTGCTTTCGCCGCACGCGGACTTAGTCGCGTGCGGCATGTTGCTTTCGCCGTCGTTACCTCCGGCGGGACTCGAGCGAAATTATTATAAGTCCCACACTGGCTCGCGCGGCGTGTTGCTTTCGCCGCGCGCGACTAAGTCCGCGAACGGCGTGTTGCTTTGCCGTCGTGACTGGAGCGAAATTATTCCAAGTCCCAGCGGCGTGTTGCTTTCGCCGCTTCGACGGAACTCTGTCAAAGTCCACCAGCGGCGTGTTGCTTTCGCCGTCTAGTGTGTGTGGCGTCTCGTCTAACCGACAAGACGAATCCCCAAGCCGAGGGCTGAGTCTCAACAGATCGCAGCGTGGTAACTGCTCTACCGAGTACAACACCCCGCCAGGTACCTAAGTCGTCTACAGACGATTCCGAGTCTCGACATCGAACTCGCGAAACTCATGTTCGACCGTTAGACACCATGCCGTCGTAGCGGTGAGATCCCGACGAACGGGCAAAGGCGCCGTACGGCAAACCGGGCTCGTGCGACGACCGGTCCGTGGACCGGCCGCCTAGTAGTGTCACATTGTTTTGAGCCTTTCGACTCACGAGACTCCTAGAGATATCATTGCCACCTTTGACTAGAGAGGATACGGCCTTAGAGGCGTTCAGGCATAATCCCACGGATGGTAGCTTCGCACCACCGGCCGCTCGACCGAGTGCGTGAACCAAATGTCCGAACCTGCGGTTCCTCTCGTACTGAGCAGGATTACTATCGCAATGAATAGTCATCAGTAGGGTAAAAGTAACCTGTCTCACGACGGTCTAAACCCAGCTCACGTTCCCTGTTGGCGGGTGAACACACAGAACATATACAATGAGAAGTGCAAGCTCCTTTGTAACGGTGGAAACACGAAACGCCGCGCGCGATCGACGCGATCCAAGTGGCTTGGCCCTGTACTACGTTCTATATCTATAGCTACTAGCTGTATCTATAGCTACTAGCTGTATCTATAGCTACTAGCTGTGTTCCGAATACACTGCCAAGTACTGAAAATCTATAATTTACGTTATACGTAAAGTATAGATTTTCAGTACTGGCAGTGCATATCGGAACACGGCCTATATGAACTGTAAATAATATACAATAATATATGTTAATGTTATTTTCGTCATTAAATGAGGGAATGCGCAATAAAGAACAAATTAATTGCATATAAAATAAAATACATTTATATTTCAAAATTTATAACATGAAATACATTTCTATTTCAACGTGTGTAACATATAATTACATTTCAATTTCCAAGTTTAACATAAAATACATTTTTATGTCAAAGTGTGTAACATAAAATACATTTTGATTTCAAATAAAGTCTATAATAATAGACATTTTCATTTCAAAGTAACATAAAATACATTGTTATGTCAAAGTGTGTAACATAAATACATTTTGATTTCAAATAAAGTCTATAATAATAGAACACATAACGGAATATACGATTCTATAATAAGTGGGAAAAAGAAAAAACCGTACAATTAAAGAGTTCGAAAACCAAATATATGAAAGAGAAACTAAAAATGCAAATAAGCAGAAAATGCAACTAAATCACAATGATTTAAATTGCTTGGTTTTTTCGTAATGGCCTGAAGTTTTCTGTACCGGTTTTTTCTTATCTTTAACATACTTATGTATTAAAAACGCTAAATTCTTTTTGACGATTATATCATCACATCGATGATTGCTACAGAAATCACTGCTGTAGTTATTAAAAAATATTTTTGTAAAAGCCGATTCTAAGTTAGACTTATGTCCATTTTCATCGCAAAACTTAAATAATCTATTGTGTAAGTTTTGTATTAACGTAATCAGCTTATTACTTGGATACGTTAACGAATCTTTGTCGGAATATTCCTTAAAAATCGTGTACAGATGATGTTGTTCTTGTTGTGTACAAAACAAATCAATTTTACATGTTGAACAATTTTCATCAGGAAGTTGTAGCCTTTTTAAAAGATAACCCGACACGTAAGAAAGAGCTTGAGAGGCATCAGTGTTTAAATTTTCAAAATCGACCCATGGAAGAGTACAGTCACTAGTGTTCTGTAATGGTTCACTTTCGCCCTCGTGAACGCTGTCGCAAGTATTACTTAAAAATTGTTTAAAATTTTCCAAATTTTCACAATTATCGCTTTCACAATTCGCAGATTTGGAAACCGGTGCAGCGAGTTTATTTAATATTACAGTTTTTAACGCAGCTACAAATTGATGGCAAGTGGGATTTGAATTTGCAATTCCATGTTGCCGAATTTGGCAAAACAGATTTTCCAGTGGATCTTGATTTAAATTCCTCATATTTAGAAAGGTGAAGCCAACAGCTTTTAATTGCTGCCACAAATACATGACCGATCTGATTGTTATCATCCAACCTTTCACGAAATGATATTGGTTTGTGACATCCTTTCCGTCAGTTAAATCAAATAATTTCCAATTACTCATTTCTGACAGTAATCTGCTGTATAACGTTAAGTGAGGCGATTCGTCTTGCAAACAACATCTATACGTCTTGCCGTCATCTGACTTTATTGTAGACCCATTTAAAGAATCAAACAGATCATCTATAAGTTGAACAAACTCTGCCGTTTGTATCGATTCAACTGGAAACAATCCATTGATGTTAGGAATGCTACGAGCATGAATAGCTGCAGCAACAGTATGGCTCAACTGACGCGCTGCAATTTTTACCCTCATCTTAATAAAAGTGTCATTGAAATTAAAATGATGTTTTTTTAATTTATAAAGAAGTTTAAAAGGAAAATTTTGTTCAACATCAAAAGCATTTTGAATGTACTCAAATTTAGCTACTTTATTTTCAGCAAATTTAATTTTACAACGAAGCAAGGCGTTTCGAGTGCATTTTAATAAATGAGGAACATCATAAATAATTACTATGGTTTCAGACTTGACGACAAACGTGTAACAAGTTGGGTTTGTTTTATTTTCTTTGCACAATTCAGACAAAGCTTTTTTCTGAGTTGAACCCTGGTCGCAAACAACTGCTTTTACTTTCAGTCCAATATCTTGCAATTGCACAATTGCATTTGTTATGATGCGTTTCAGATTGCTGCTCGAGATTGTGTTAGTAGTGAAGTAATAAGCTATTACTTGTTTCCATGATTTTCTCAGACCACGTATCATTAAAACAAGAGCATGGTTTGCTGCCCTAGAAGTTCGACCCAACTCACCCAAGTCTTCAAAACCCGAAATTTTTTGTATATGTGCTTCGTAGTGAAAACCGTTACTTAATGAAACTTCATCAAAAACTAATGTGCAATGTCGATCCAATTCATGCATTTCATCGCTTTTTACTTTTAACTGTTCCAAAAGGAATTTATTTATACCAGTGTCGAAAGGAATCTTTGATAATATGTCCTTCAGAGTGCGCGTTGATGGTAGCAGGAAATAGTTGACCAGATAGTTGTAAACACGAGGACTTCGTTTATAAATAGATAAAGCAAAAGCTTTATCTTGCTCTGTCCACCGTCTTCCCGCGGCATGACGACCTGCATTACGTAGTTGCGATTGAATGAAATGTGTGGTAACTTCGTTCAGATTTGTTTCCATGCAGTCAAATTCCTTGTTATCTGACATCTTTTTTAATTTTTTCAAAGCAGTCCTTTCGTCACTTAATGTCTTTCTTACTTTCCACAGTTGTACCACAGTTTTCCGATGAATGGAGTACATGATACTTTTTCGTGGTGACATCGTCTTTGACGTAACTCCTGCTTGGGTTAAAATTCCACCTTTTCTTTTGTTTGTACGTTCCGTAGAAACACAAGGTGATTGCAATTCATTTGAAGAAATGCTCTGTCCAGGTGTACAATCAATTTGAAACGTGCTATTGTCAGAAAAATTAGCAGGAGTTTGCTCAAAAACAGTATCACTATTCAAAACAGTATCACACATATTTATGTGAACCTCATTGTGATTTAATTCCTTATTCAAATCGGGATTTAAATCGTTAATGAAATTGTCATTTAAATCGCTACAAACGGCAGATGTTTCACTCATTATTGGCTGACAGTCTAAAGCAGTACTTTCTGTTGTGACTAAATTACTTGACATTTTTGTACGTTTCGTAGAAACACAAGGTGATTGCAATTCATTCAAAGAAATGCTTTTTGTACGTTTCGTAGAAACACAAGGTGATTGCAATTTATTTGCAGAAATGCTCTGTCCAGGTGTACAATCAATTTGAAACGTGCTATTGTCAGAAAAAATAGCAGGAGTTTGCTCAAAAACAGTATCACTGTTCAAAACAGTATCACACATATTTATGTTAACCTCATTGTGATTTAATTCCTTATTCAAATCGGGATTTAAATCGTTAATCAAATTGTCATTTAAATCGCTACAAACGGCAGATGTTTCACTCATTATTGGCTGACAGTCAAAAGCAGTAGTTTCTGTTGTGACTAAATTACTTGACATATCAATGTCTTTTGGTATGACATTTGGGTTCAACAGATGTTGTGTATAGTTAATGAAATCCTTCCTTTTGAAAATGAACTTCGCAAATGTACATATTACGGCAATTAATAGTGACATCGATGCCACAAATCATTTTCCATTTCGTAG
>JASTWQ010000400.1:170000-176491 GCA_035220615.1 Leptothorax acervorum
TATAATTATAAGAAAATGTACAGTTTCATATTGATGCTATTTGTGATGCAAATTATAAATTTACATGGGTGGATGTTGGTGATTATGGTTAGTATTCCTTAATTATATTATATTTTAGTAAGGTTTATGTATAAAGGAATAAAGAAGCATTCGCGTACTTAGGGTCAAATAGCGATGGTGGAGTATGGGCAAATAGTGAACTTGGAAAAGTATGGAGTCTGGGACTGCTGATCTGCCACCTCCAAGAAATTTGCCTGGAACATCACATGCACTACCATGTGCCTTAGTGGGAGATGAAGCGTTCCCCTTGAAACACTACTTAATGAGGCCATATGCAAAAAGATCATTGAAGACAGATGCAGAAAGAATCTTTAATTATCGTTTATCAGAGCAAGAAGAATCATAGAAAACAGTTTTGGAATTCTCGTGTCTCGTTGGAGAATTTACGTAAGGCAATGCAATGTAAAGAAGAGACGGCTCACAAAATAATTCTCGCACTGATTGTACTTCATAATTTTCTTATGTCAACTAATTCTAAGAAATATTGTCCTGTAAATTTAATTGACCACGAGAGAGATGATGGAACTGTAGTACCTGGGCATGGCGTCATGATCGCGTTAAAGATATGGTGTCAAATCTACGTCAGGTTGGATATAATCCTGCTTTTACAGCTAGTGCGCAATGTAACATACTTCGAGATTATTTTATGAGTGATGCAGGGTCAGTTCAGTGGCAAATGAATCTGCTTTGAGAGGATATAATATCAATAATCCATTAAATCACTAGATTTAATTGTATAAGCAAAAGAAACATGAGGAAATTGCATTTAGAAAACACCAATTATGTTATGGTTATGTTATCTTTTGTCATTGGTGTATACTTTCATATTTATCAACATTATTTTTTTTTCTTACAGCCAATTATCGAAGTAATGCGTTATTCAGAATAATTTATTATTTATAATATAATCTGCAGATATGTTAAAAATGTGCTGTGATTTATGCCAAAATATTTTTTATAATATAACTTGATGCAATGACAATGGTTATATTCAGCAAATAAAGCAACTTAAACCTTATGATTGATGTGTTTTTCTATCAAAAAGTATATTCCAATTATACACAATAATTACTAAATACTTATTAATATGCATTTTTAGTTGAATGCAATCAATAGAATTGTTAAGGATTATAGGATAATATAATTATTGGGGAAGTATAAATAAAACGCAAAATTTTCTATTTAATATTGATATAATATGACAAGAGCATTTGATCTTATAAAATAAGTATACCACAAAACAATCTTTCATGTTAAACAACAAAATATAGATTTCTATATTATAATCAGATAAATATATAGTTAAAATAACTATTATTACTCTTGTACAACAATTATATGAACGACATACGTATATCATTAAGTACGTTTTTATACTTTTACATTGAATGAAACCGGAAATTATCTGACATAGAAAATTGCGTGCAAAAAATTCCTCTACTCTATCTTCCAGACGGCACATAAAATATTTCCCGTGTATTGCACTTAACAATTAAAAAAAAACTATTTTCTCGCAATACTAAACTGAAATATTAAGCAAACTAAAATAATACTTATTTATCAAATTATTAACATAATACATGAAAAAGAAAATAAAATTATGCAGTATCTTCTTCAAATTATTGTACGACTTCTAATATTGTAAAATCACAGTCGCCATGGCTTTATCTTCTTCTGTGCCACTCTGTGTAACTTGAGTTGCAGTAGTGTTCTGCAGAAACTTTGGCAGTTCAGAACACATTGTACTTATTGCTTTGGATGATTCAACTAAAGCTACTTCAGCATCATCGCTTAGCGCTTTTTTTCTTTTGCGGATATCTGCTTAGGGACAGCGAAGACAGGTTTAGCTTTTACAACACATAAGTTAATCATCATCCTCAATTGTACAACTGTCACCTTGAAAATAATGGGTATTACTAATTACTATACAAAATAATTTTTTAACAGTTGCTAAATTATATAATAATTGAATATTTTTCTACCATGCTGTAATGAAATAAATGTTAAAAATGATACTTTCATTTTCTATGTTAATGACATCTTTGTTGCTTAAGGATACGTTGATTCAATAGAAGATGAAGCTGGTATTTTCTGCAACAAATTTACAGATGCCACTTCTGAAATCTGTGTTTTCTGTTGTATGTATGTTGTACAGGTTCTTTGTGTTTGCGTAGTTAATGAGTCATTAACTTTGTAGTCACTGTAGCAGGTACTACAAATGTAGAAGATGTAGAAGCAGCAGGAGCATTAGAAGATGGAATTGCCAAAGCATAACTAAATCCATGTAATCTTGCAGGGAATTGTGCATTTGATGCAAGTCTGATAAGGCAGGACTTGGTAAGGCAAGTCTTTTGTAATTTGACGTAGTTCTTGTCACATAAAATAGTATTGAGTATTAAAGGTAAACAAAGTGGTAGGGATAGATATACATCAAAAATATATTGACTTACTGTCGAGGAACATACAATTTCGCCAAAAATTTATGAATAGCCTTGCTTTGGGGAGTTAGCATATCTTCTATCACAATATCACTTTGGCCTGAACCAGATAAATTATTTTCTTTATCGAGACTTATAAGCTGTCGCCTAGCTCTTCCAAAGATTTCGGAGAGTCTCCCATCTATGTTTTGCATCTGATCCTTAAAAAACAATCAAAAAACTATTCCATAATACAAACAGGTTATGTGTAATAAGATATATAAAATCATTTTTTGAGAACTCACCATTCATTGGCTTTGTTAGAGCATTTCCTATACTCTCCCATGCCATATCTCTATCTCTAACATTTTTATAATCATGTCTTCTTTTATCGTATAATCGTGGATTACCCTCAACCAAAGCAATTAATTCCAGATCGTCCTGTACTTTTTCATCTGAGATAGATATATATATTACATTATATATATATTCATATCTTGCTTCATTACAGTTTTCGTCGTTCTCACAAGTTTCGTTATCCGTATTATCCATATTTTATTGTTTTTATGAAAAGAACAAATTACACAAGATTACATTTCCCACACATCACACGCACATGACAGATTTTGGCACGCTTGCTTGCGAGATCCATCAGTTCAGGTTAAGATTTTCTCTGTCCAATTGGCTCGTTTAAAATCGCAGTCCAGTCGCAGTCGCTAGAAATTTGTGCGACTACGCTTCCGTCTAGACGACTGCGACCGTCTAGACGACCGCGACCGCGGCCGCCGCGACTGCGACAGCGACTGCACGACTTCTTATTGTAGACGACGCTTTAACCGACTTACCTTGCAACACCAGAGCTGCCCACGATGCAAGCTCTTGCCTTTTTGCGGCCATCTTGTAATGCCGTATTCCTTCCATCATCATAGGCCAGTTTATTCGGGCAGAGGCTGCCAGACTCCTGAGACAGTTCACCATGCCTGCCTCCTCTGCCAGGGCTCGCATCACCGGTCCGATGACTCGATAAACTTTATCCTGCCCTCAAACCATAGCTCACCACCAACGTCTAGCTTGGGGAAGCCCAGTCCCCCGTCTCTCTTGCCGCAGTTGTATTAATCCATTGGCTGCTGACTGCGGCAAGTGGTATATATCTTTAATCACAACCCGTAGCTCCTGGTCAAGTTGCCTTAGATAGGTTACTGGCGGCACCGCCAGTACCAACTAGTACAGGTAGTGTGGGACCAGGTACGTGGAGATTAAATGCACTTTTGGGTGATTTCAGCGCCAGCTTCTTGATTCTCCGGATTGCTGAGCAGAGGTCGTCCTTTAACCCCTTAATATCAATGCCGGCCCAAGGGGATATTTTTATTCCAAGGTATTTTAATGTCGTACCCGCATCCGCATACGGGATGCTTTCTCCACCTGACAGGGTTAGACTTGGATCTGCCAGGAACCAGGAGGTCTTCGTAGTAATAATGCGGAAGGTTGCGCACTTGACTGCTGAGATGCGCATACCTAGCCCCTTAGGTATTCTTCCGCTAGCCCTAGCAGATGCCTGGCTGATGGTACTGTCCTTGCCGTATTATTATATCATCGGCGAAAGCCAATACGGAGATGCCTGTCTCACCTCCGATCTTATATCCTAGCTGTCTCTCCAGCGCTAGGAGCATCGGCTCCATTATTAGGTTTAAAATCAGCGGAGATAGGGGGTCTCCCTGCTTGACTCCCCGCTGGAGCTTTATTTGGATGTTCTCATCCTTGTTTTAATTTCTGTGTGCACATTTTATAGGAGTCTACCACGAGTCGCACCACTAACTCGGGCAGCCCCTTCTTCCGCAATGCAGATCCAATAGCTTCATGCGGTATTGTGTCAAATGCTTTGGAGACGTCCAATTGCACTGCGACTAGGCCTTCCGCTATTTTGGAGTGTTTGAGTAGCTCACTAAAGATGTGCACGTTGTTGAAACATCCTGCTTCGGACGTGAAGCCTTTCTGACGGGGTGTCATCTTGACACAATCTCTTAGTTTCTGGTCAACAATCCCCCAGTACAATCGTGACAGAATTGAACTGATAGTTATAGGCCTATAGTTTGTGACCTGAGTTTTATCAAGCCCATCTTTGGGTAGTAGCGTAGTTCTGTTTATTCTCCAGGTATCTGGTTGATATGCTCGGACCATTATTATGTTAAACCAGAGTCGGAGAATCTCCATCACTACCAGGCGACTCACGTCTTCTTAGTGAGGCCGTCCGGGCCTGGTGCCACATTGGCCTTTGTGCGTGTAATTCGCCTTTTCATATCTTTGACTGAGATAGGACCCAATACGTACCCTAGAGCTAACTCTACCTCGACTTCTCCAAAGTCGGGCTGCTTAATGAGTGGCTTAGTGCCCCATAAAGAATTGTATAGGTTGCGTATTTCTTCTGTCTTTAAGTCTGCTCTTGAGTCCTCAGTCCAATCTATGCCTTCTCTTACGTATTTTGTTAGAAGGCCTGGATTTTGCCTACACAACTCCGAGTCCTGGCGTACTTATACTGCTTTTTATTTTTGGTTTTACGCCTTAGTTTCGTCTTTTATTCGCAGTTTCACTTGTGGACTGTAATACTTTGTTAACCTCCTTGTCCACTTCTTCCATTTCTTCCCTTCCTAGCAGCTGTCCTTTATTCGTGGCGATTCTCTCTAGGAATCCCCTAAGCAGCTGGACGCAAGCTGCGGTCACGGGTGGGATAGCGCCTGGCGGGTCGACCTGTAGCACTGCTTTCGCTATTCCCTTTCTCCATACTTCCTCCGACTGAGGATCCGAGGCCTCCCCTACTTCTGGCACAGTGGCATAATCTGCACGAGGTATTTCCTCCGTATTTGGATGTGGCGGATCTCCGGGAGGGGTAGGCAATTTGTTATCTTTCTCGGGCACATTATTTATTTCAATCTCCGCTTTATCATAATTCGCACTAGGTATTTCCTCCATATTTGGATGTGGCGGATCCCCGTGAGGGATAGGCAATTCATCGTCCTCTTCAGGCACATCACTTAATTTGTAACGATGCACCATTTAGGGCATCGTTTTTAATCTGCCGACTGCCGTACGTTTTAAGCTTGCGATATCGGGCCGCCGGAAAAGCCCGACCGCCGCCGAGCGCTGTGGAACCGAGACCCACGATATTGCCCAACTCGGTTTACCCCGACGCGCGCGCAACGCCGACAACCCCCACTGAATACCGCCAAGGTATAAAAACTCGGCTAACGAGCCGGAAACGTGACTCGCTTCCCGGACAACATCCGATTCGGATTGCTGGGAGCGTCCTCCATTCCACCAGAGCAGTCGTACCGAGCGCTCTCAGGCGCTGCTCGAACTCCCGGACCGCCTACCCGTCCTTACCCGCGAAGGCAGAAAGCAGAAAAAGCCGAAGTGGAAAGCTCTCCGTCTCGGTCGAGTGCTCTCGTCGCCGACGCCTCCTGTTACTTTCCTGGCCGAAATGGCCGATCCGTATACCCGTCGTAAAACCGAGAAGCCGCGTACCGCGACCGCTCAAAGTCCGCGCGCCGTATTGCTGATGATCCGCGCGTCGGAAGTAAAAAAAATACGTGTGGCCTCCACGCGCGACAGAAGTGAAACTTCTTAGCTGTGAGGAATAGGATAGTATCTCGTTTATAATATCTGAATTAAAGCCTGTGTAATTCAGAAATCAAATTTTAATTATAAATTAAAGCCGATGCAATTGCAAGTAAAAATTGATTTGTGCAGAATTAAAGCGTATATAAGTCACAAGTCAAATTTTAATTATAAATTAATAATTTTCATTTGTGAATTGCATCGGCTTTAATTTATAATTAAAATTTGACTTGTGACTTATATACGCTTTAATTCTGCACAAATCAATTTTTACTTGCAAATTGCATCGGCTTTAATTTATAATTAAAATTTGATTTCTGAATTACACAGGCTTTAATTCAGATATTATAAACGAGATACTATCCTATTCCTCACAGCTAAGAAGTTTCACTTCTGTCGCGC
>JASTWQ010000401.1:0-40000 GCA_035220615.1 Leptothorax acervorum
AAAAAAAAAAATATCAGATATGTTTCCCCAAGGTTACAACGATTAAAATTAAAATTACTTAGGTTTGATTTAGAATACAAATATTGCCCGGGAGGAAGTATTTATACGTTGCTGATTTATTGTCAGAGATTATATTAAAGATGCAGTTGAAGATGACCCTAGTATGCTTGAAGTCGTACATAATATTCATGCTACATTTCACAAAAAAAAAAAAATTAAATTTCAAAAAGAGAGAAAGATGAAGTACTTAATAAAGATGGTTAAGGATATTGCGGTAAATTGTTGGCCACAAAATAACACACTAAAGATAAAAAACTATTGGCATTTAAAAATGTTTAAAAGTGATCTCACTGTGATGATGATAGAAAAGATTATATTAATAATATAGGGTAGTAGTACCAGATAGTTTGAAAATAGAGAATGTTTAAAGCTTGTACACGAAGGTCACTTCGGAATAAAATAAAACGATAAGAAAAATGCAGGAAACATTTTATTGGCCCAAATATGACTAGTGATGTCACTGAGTTTTGTTAAAAAATGTAGATTATGTGAAGAAAAATTTCTTCCAGCCAAAACACAAGAGACTATGATAAAACATGATGATTCCGAAAAGGCCTTTGTGTAAAAGTGGCAGCGGCAGGCAGACAGACATAGCGCAAAACGGCATAGATAATTATTTAATTATTTCGATTATTATTCAAGTGGCTAGAGATAATAAAATTAAGGAGAGAAGACCGCGCATAGTATAAACACCAACACCAAAGTTTAAAAAACTGCTTACGAGACACATGGAATACAAGAAATTTAAATGAGCGGATAATATGCCTTTTGGCGTCATATAAATTTAGAAAAAATTTGCGGAAAAGAAAGGCGAAGAAATGGGTTTTTCCAATATAATAACGTCTAGCCCACATTATCCTAAGAGTAATGGACAGGCAGAAAGCGGTGTTAAAATAAAAATAGTGGTCTTTTTAAAAAAACAAGTAGATTTAGATATAGCGTTACTAAACTATAAAAACACAGAAAAACAGAAATTATAGGATATTCGCCTTCACAATTATTGATGAATCGCAAGTTAATTCAATTTAATTCAAAAGTTTATTGCTTCCCTTTCGGTTTTACAAGGCGTTTTTAAGGAATGTACCCAAACCTTTACGTGCTATATTTCATCTCCAAAAAAAAGAAACCTGGCCTTTTGGCAACTTTACACATTGGTACCCTACCCTACTCTTTCCAATAATTTCCCACTGGCCCTCTTCTCTGACATCCTTCCTCCCTTTTCGCTTTGGCTCGCCTTTCCTCGAGTCTATTTCTCTCCATCCTTCCTCTTTACACTGCTCTCTCTTCCTCCTCCCTCCGTCTGTCACTCCACTGCCTCCTGTTTTTCTTTCCTCCCATTTTGAAAGATCTACATACAGAAACAAAACAAGACAGTACAAAACAAATCAAAACCATTTTACCCTTTTCAATCTCTCTTCTTTTTGTCGGTTTCTTCCTCGTCCGTGTCCATCAAAAGCTTTTTTTTTCCTCCATCCTTTTCGCGATCTCGTCTTCCGCTGACCTGCTCGTCCTCCCGCTCTCCTCCTCTCTCCTTTTTTTCTCCTTTCTTTTTCCTCTTTCTCTTACCCTTGTCTCGACTGACTTATCCTCGTCTATCTTACCCTCAATCTGTTCCCTTTTTCTCCTTGCTTCCAGCATCTTCCATTTGTCCTCCTCACTTCCCATCTTTACCAGTATCGTCACCCAATATCCTCTCTGCCCTATCAAGTTTACTCTCTCACGTCCACCCTTACCTTCAGCCCCTCTGTAAATAAATCCTTTACCTTACACCAATTCGATTCGTTTCCCGCCCATCTCTCCTTCTCGATCCTAAGTATTAAATTCTTTCTTCTCTTTTCATCATCTTTTCCTTCATACTCCTCGGACCACCACCTTTTCCTATAACTCTTCTCCTTTTTCTCTCCTTACTGTTATCCCTCTTTTCCTTTTACCTGTAGTTTGTCCATTCTGTACACTTTCTGTTTAATTCTCCACTTCCTCTTTCAGATCTTGATTCTCATCCTTTCTTTATTGTTCTTCTTGATCTCCTTCATCATTTTCGCTGTGTGCTCCTCCACTATCGTCTCTATCGCCTTTTTATTTATTACTATTGTTGCTTTGCACTCCATCTTTCCATCCATCTCTTTTCTCCTCTTTTCCCCTTACGATATCTGTAAACAAAGTCATTTATTACTCTTTCTTTCTCTGTTTAACTCACCGCTGTGTTCGCCTTGCACCTCCTTCTCTCCAGGTCCGCCATCCATCTCTCCCCCTCACCCTTGCTGCTATCTAGAATTCCTTTAATTCTCTCGCTAATTCCCTTTAAATTTCTTCTTTCTCTGTTCTTGTGCACCACTCTAATACGTGCTCCATAACTCTGCCTCTGTGCCACATATTCTGCAAACATCTTTTTTCTATTGGCTTTCAATACCTTCCACTTCTCATCTTCATTTCCTAATCTGAATCTCGCTATCCTAATCATAGACTTTTCTTTCCCTTTTCTCTCTATATTATCCGCATATGCTAAAGTCCAAAATTTTATTTTTCCTACTAATACACCTCCGTCTTGCCCCTTCTTCATCCTTCCTTTATATCGCTTAACAGAAGTAGAGAAGAGCATAGCGCTCAGAGGACAGCCTTGCCTGACTCCTTTGACCGTCCAGAAGCATGGTCCTTTTTCTCCTTTATCCTTACTACACATCTGTCTCCTCATACAAGTCTTCTATCCTTGTTCTTAGCTGTTCACTGATTCCTTCTCTTTCCATTACATCCCATATTTTTCTCTGTCCACTGAGTCGAAATGCTGCTTTTAGGTCTATAAAACGCTGCCACCAGTTTCCCTTTCTTCTTGCACACAGTTGTTCCAATCACATAGTTCAGTGCGTATATATTCTCCATTGTTCCTTTCCCTTTTCTAATCCTGTCTGTGTTTCCGGTAATATTCTCTTTTCCTCACCTCCTTCTCTAGCCTCTTAGCCAAAATTGCTGCGTATATTTTGTAACTTGTGTTCATTAATGTCACTCCTCTGTAGTCTTGCGCTTCCTTTCCCTCTCCTTTCTTTACTATTGGTACCATTATATCTTCTTTTCCAATCTTCCGCTATTTCTCCTGTCCTCCATGCTGTATTCACACACCTCCCATATTTTTTTTTTTAATCTCTCGCCCCCGTATATCCATACCTCATTGTGGCAATCCATCTGTGCCTGCCGCTTTCTTCTCTTCATTTCCTTTATGACTTCCTCCACTTCTTCTCTTCTTATTCCTTCCTGCTCTTCTTTGCTCCAATTTTTTCCTCTCTTTCCTGCCTCTTTTATACGGTTTTACTTTTACACCTTCCAACAGCTTCATAAAATGCCCGTTCAATGGTCTTCCGTTATTTTCTTCACACACCTCTTTTCTGCTTTTTCTTTCTCTATTTATGAATCTCATACCTTTTTCGTTGGTTGCTTCTCTCGCTTCTTTCATTAGTCTCTCTCTTTCGCTCTCTTCTTCTCCTTATTTCTTTCTCATATTACTTTTTCTTCCTGAGGTAATCCCCATTTTATCACCTTCCCCTTTCCTCCATTTAATTTGCCTGCCTTGTGCTTCTCTTTTTAGTCTACGGCAATCTTCATCCCACCATCCATTTTTTTCTTTTTAGTCCCTGGTCTTCTCTTATTCTTTCCATTCTGCAGCTTGTTTTACTGCGTTTTTACTCCCTCCAATTATTTCTTCATCCTCGTATCTTCTATCTTTGCTCTTTCATTTCTCCTGTATCTCTCTGCTCCCCTCTTTGGACCAGTTCATTACTTTCCTGACCCAATTCTCCTTTTTCCTTCTTTTTCGAATTCCTTTACCTTTATGATATGGGCTGATGATCAGAATCAATAGCATCTCCGATATTTATTCCTCAGTTTTCTCCCCAAATTCCTGATTTCCAATTATATAATCTATTACTGTCCACCTCTCCCTCCTATAAACGTGTATTTTCATGTTTGTCTCCCTTTGTTCCGTTCCAGTATTCCAAATCCTTCCTCCTCCTACAACATTCCAGAAGCTTCCTTTCCTCTGTGTTTATTCTTATCCTTTTGTAAGGATACTTAGTTTATAATAATTATCAGTCTTTTATTTCTTTACAATTTTGTACACGTAGTCGGGGAACATTTCCATATTAACTTCACGCAGGCCTTCGACCGATCTGTTCTCCATGTAATTCGCCAGCGAAAACCGTTCTCTCTCCGCATTCTTTCTGCTCTCTGCTCGACGACTCGATTCTCACTCTCTCCGTCCGCTGCCTTCTTCTGAGCGCGCAAAGGCCTTTCCCTACTCCCTTTGACCTACGGGCTTCCCGTTTATTTACCGATTCGTGCCTATCTCTATCCCTGTGTTAACGCGATACAATTTGAAGACCGTATATTTATCTCTATTCGAAAATCTTACAGATTCGGCCGTCCTGCCCATGCAGTTCGTCCTCGAACTGTTACACATACTTCGTATTAAATAATTTGCTAATAACTAATTCAGCGCAAATAACAGTTTGACTTGTCATTATTTTAAATACCATCGACTTAACATTTAGACTTCGGCGTCGTTATCAGAATCTTACATATCCAGTGGTGCTTTGATTTCGCCAGCCCTGATTCCGCTGAAGGCCTCATTTATCGTTATCCATGGTTTTAATTTATTGGGGGGAGAGAATAGTATTGTACGGCTTCGACGTAAGAGGATATTCTGGTATATCAGTTACTACGAATCTATTTTTTTGAAGCACCGTTTTAACCTGATACGGCCCTTTATATTTCGGTAATAATTTTTTGTTTGTCCCTGGTTTATGTTGCGTTACCCGAACCATAACAAGATCTCCTTCCTTATACCGTGTACATTTATTATGACGCTTATTGTATTGTCGCTTATTATATTCCTGCATTTTTCGATTAATAGTCTTCGCTACATCTCTTACTTGCTGTCGCTGCTCGCAATAATTCTCATCGATTTCCTCGCAGTGAATCAACTATTTCACGTAATTTATTATCTAAGACATTTCTACCATCGTAACCTAACAAAACTTTACTGGGTGTCGCGTTAATGGCCTTATGTATAGTATTATTTATGACATATTGTGCTATGCCAATCTCATTCTTTCAATCAGCCGGATTCTCCACAATTTTAGACAACGTCGACTTCAAAAATCTGTTGACGCGCTCCACCTGCCCATTTGCCCACGGAGACGCAACGGCAGTCAGTACATGTTTGATACTTTTTCCGTTAACAAACTCTTTAAAAATATGAGACGTGAATGACGTACCGCGATCACTAATAATTCTCCTTGGACAAACCGAATAGCGCAAAAATAGATAACAGCACTTGAATCACTTCCTCCGAACCAGTGGTTTTAGTTGGAAGCAACCAGACAAATTTTGAAAACGCGTCGACCACAACCAGAATATATTTATATCCATCTGAGGTAACCTCGAGCGGACCAAAATGGTCCATATGTAATGTTTGCATTGGAGTGTCCTCCTTCTCAAAAATTTCTAACTCTCTCTCCGTTTTTCCAGCTGTAAGCGAATAAGTCAGGCACTTTACACAATTTTCTATGTACTGTTTAACTTTAAGTTTCAACACGGGAAACCAATAATGACCAAGGATTCCGTGTATAGTCTTATCTAACCCTACGTGGCCCATATCGTCGTGATGTATACGAATTATGTTTACAATCATGTTTTCCGGGACAACGAATAACGGTTTATCCTTACAAACTCGGAATAACAACCCATCTATCAGGGTGAACTTATCGCTACCTCTCAATTCGACGATTTCGGCAATTTCCTTAAGTTTCGGATCCATTAACTGGCGATACATAAGCTCGTCTTCGATAGTTATTGCATTAGAATAGAATTTATTTACTTCAGCTTTACAAAGATTTAGCCAGGAAGGGACTTGGTTTACAATTAAAAAATCTTATCCACACTCATTCATCCATACCATGCGTACACTAACTCCTCTCTTAAACTAACCTAACTGCTTAAACCTAATCTATCACAGCCTTATCTTTGGCTTAATTTAGATCCTTCCTCTTTTTTAATTCCTTCTCTCTCTCCTTCCATAATTTCCGCAACATCTTACCCTTATCTAAATCTAGTTCATCACTCCATAGCCTTTTCCACTTCTCCGTCCCGTCATTACCTAAATCCTTAAACCATACACTTGCTCTTTGACATTCCTCTACATAATGTTCCATACAGTCATTGCCATCGCCGCACGAAATACATTTTTTACAATCTTCTTCTAACCAATATTTGTTTGCTTCTTCCAAATTTCCACATCTAAGTTTTACTAAAGCTCTCACATCATCACCTATCCTTACCTTTTTTTAAATTACCCTTCTTTAAATATTCCGGACCTCCATCTAACTTATCTAACACTCTATATCTTGTATTATACCTTTCCTCTAAGATTTTATTTCCTTCCCATTGTCTCTGATTATCCCTTTCCCTACTTATTATTTCTTTCTCTAAATTCGCTCCCTTTCTTCTCAGTTCCTCCAGTATGCCTATTCCCCATCCATTCCTGTTGTAATATCTTTCTCTCTCAATACTATACATATCCTTCCACCCATAAGCTTCCTTTTCCTTCCAACAGTGCCTTACAATATCTCCTCCCATTCCTTTTAAAATTCTTTCTTCATATCTCATTGCCCTTATGCCCCATCCCACCCTTAATTTTTCCATGCCTAATTCCCTTGATATCACATACCTTGGTGTACAAAATTCTATAGCAAATATCCAACGAATATAGTCCATCATTATTTTCTCCAACTCTACCTTCTCTTCCCACCCCCAAATTTCTACCCCATAAGCCATAACACTCTGCACCAAATATTTAAACATCATCCACCTCCTTAAGAAATCCTCCCTGCATATTCTTTCTCCTAGTCCCCACTTTTCTAACCGCCATCCTACCTTTTTTCATTAATTCTCTAATGTGATCCTTATAGTTACCATTCTTATTAAACGTAAATCCTAAATATTTAAAAGTCTGTACCTCTTCTATATATTTTTCACCCCATTTCCATACCTCCTTGCCTTCTTTTCTTTTCCTATTAAACACTAAAATCTTTGTCTTCTCTGTACATAGCAACATAGCTCTAATTTTCTTTCCTTTAGGAATCTTTTCAGTGTGCTCATCATATCTATCAATGCATCCCTATTTCTCGCTACCATCACAATATCATCCGCATACTCTAAATTCCAAACCCTAATCTTTTCTACCTCTATTCCTCCTATTCCTCTCTTTTCTATTACCTCAGCTAAATCCGCTATATACAGATTGAACAGAAGTGGACTCATTACGCATCCCTGCCTTACTCCTTTTGATGTCTGGAACTCCTCCGTATATCCATGACTGGTCCTCACCACAACTTCCGTTTCCTCGTAAATCATTTCCAATCTTCTTATCAGTTGTTCTTTTATTCCCTTACCTCGTAGAATTCTCCACAGGATTTCCCTATCCACATTATCAAATGCAGCCTTGAGATCTGCAAATATCGCGTACACCTTTTCCGCTTTACCTCCTTTTCTTCTTTCTTTTTGAAACAGATGGTTCAGCACGAATATGTTATCTATCGTTGACCTTCCTCTTCTAAAGCCCGCCTGACTCTCCGGAACCATCCCCTTCTCTTCAGCCTCCATCTCTAGCTTACTCCTTAGTACCTCCGCATAAACCTTGTACGCCGTACATAATAGCGAGATACCTCTATAATTACCCGTCCTCTTTTGATCTCCTCTCTTGTATAGTGGCACTATTATGCTTTTCTTCCAATCCGAGGGCATCCTTCCTTCTCTCCATATTTGTCTCATCAGATCCACCAGCCTATTCCATAAAATCCCACTCGCATATTTCCACGCCTCCATTGGGATCCCGTCTACTCCCGCAGCCTTTTTTAGCTTCAATTTCTTCAACGCCAATTTGATCTCCATCTCTGTAATTTCGTCCTCCTCTTTCCCCTTTTTTTCTTGATGCCTTGTGCTCTTCCTGCTCTCATCCTCCTTGTCCACTTCCGTTCCTCCTAGTAACTCCATGAAGTGCCCTCTCCATTCATTCTTGTCTATATTATTTTCCATCCATACCTTTTTGTTCCTTTTCTTATTTATGTATTTCCAAACTTCTGCTTCCTTCCTTAATTTCCTTAACTCCTCTTTTTCCTTCCATCTCTTCTTCTCTTGTTTCTTTAACTGCAGATCCCTCAGCTTTCTTTTCTCTTCTATGTATTTTTCCCTGCCTATTTTGCCGTTTCTCCACCTCCTATACATCCTATGCACCTCCCTCTTCTTTCTAGTACAGCTCCTGTCCCACCAGTCCTTATGTCCTAGTTCCTTTTTCTTGATTCTCACCCTTCTTTTAACCATTGCTCCATGTACAATTTGCTTAATCCTTTGCCATTTCTCCTCCACAGATCTACATACTTGTCCACCTTCTTTGCATAACTCCTCCGTCGTCTCTTTATACTTCTGTATAGCATCCTTATCCCACTGGACTAGTTTTTCCTCTTCTTTTCTTGCTTCTCCTTCCTCTTCTTCCTCTTGTCCCCTTCCTTCTTCTATATCCACTTTCAGAATTAACGGCATATGATCTGAGTCCACTCTGTCATCTATCCTAAATTTTACAATTTTTTCGTGCGCATTTTCACTTACTACCGCATAATCTATTACCGTACTACCTCTAGCTCCTACATAGGTGTATTCGCCTTCCCAATCTCCTTCTGTTATTCCATTTAATATATACCATCCTTTCTCTTGTACCCATTCTACAAAATTCCTTCCTTCGTTACTGATTATCTTATCTTTACTTCTCCTTTCCAACTCCATCTCCTCTATGTCCAAACAAACCTCCTAACTTTCCTATCCTTATATTAAAATCACCACCTATTATAATACTTTCCCCCTCCTTATCCTCCAATAACCTATTTATTCTTTCCTCCAACTCTCTCCATCCCCCCATTGTACACCGAAAAAATCCTCCAGCTTTCTTTTTCTCCTTCTATTTCTGATACCACTACATCCCCCTCTTCATCCTTAATTAACCTACTACCTGCTTTCCCCCAATCCCTCTTTTTGCCTATTACAAAACCTCCCTTTGCTCTCCCTCTTCTTTTTACTTTCCTAGCATAGCTGCATGTCCATTCGTGCGTCTTTGGCAGCTTGTCTTTAATCTTTTCCCATCCCTCTTTTTCTAGCCATGTTTCACATAAACTAATGAAGTCAAACTTTTTTATGTATTTCCAAAACTCTTTATCTTTATTTACTAAACACCCGCTGTGTTCCAAAATAAAAATCTTTTCCCCTCTTTTATGCCCTTCCCTCCCTTTTCGGTTTTCCTTTTCCCTCTATCTCCTTCCTTGCTCCTCTCCCCTGTGCCACCTTCCTGGCTTAAAAGAAATTTTGTTCCTTCTCATTACCATTACTTGTTTCTGCCTCAACTTCCTCTCTCTCCTCACCTTCCATTCTATTTTCTCTGCCTATCTCCTTTTCCAACTCCGTCCATACTTTCCAGACTCCCCCCACTCTGACCCTTCTAAAACCTGCCTTTATCTCTTTACCTCTATTTCTTTGCTCTTTGGCCCATCTATTCAATTTTTCCTGTATTTTCCTTTCCTCCCAGCTTAAATCATTTTCTATAAAAACCTTACCTCCTTTTAACTTACTCTTATTTCTCATTATTTCCTTCTTCTTTTCTTCACTCTCAATTTCTACTACTAACACCGTCCCACTGTTCCTGTTACTTACCACCTTGCATTCTACTTCTAACTTTTCTTTTATAAAATCCTGTATCCATTGTCTACCTCCCCTTATGTCCCCTTCCACTTCCTTCGGTAATGCTATACCTTTCATCACTATATTGCACCTTCTCCTCTCTCTATCTTTATCCGCCACCCACTTCTTAATCTTGCCTACTTCCCAATTACTTAACCTATCTTCGCTGTACTCCGAGAAGGATCCCGCGTAAGTACTCCCTCTTCTACTATAATTATCTTTGCTTTCCTTATCACTAAGTACGCTCGTTCCTCCCCCTTCACTTCTCTCTTCGTACATGTATACCTTCTTTTCCATATCTTCTAACCTTTCCATTACACATTTCTCCAAATCCTCTATTTTCTCTTTAATCTCCCTTATACTTTCTTCCCACACCCTCTCTTTTATTCTTATATCCTCCATATATTCTCTATACATCCTCCTATCCTCTTTTAGCACCTTTAATTCTTTGCTGAGCTGTTCACATAAATCCTTCCCTATTTTCTGCCATTCATCACCTTTTCCTTTACCCTCTTCTAACCTAAACGTTACTTTCTTACCATTATCCTTTTCCTCCGTAACTAATTTCCTCTGCTTACTATCCTGCCTTGTCTTTACTGCCTTTCCCGCGATTCCCGCGCTTCCTGCTTCCCTGCCCGCCATAACCTTTCGCGCTCGCTCGTCTTTCCACAACGAATTCTTACCCTATTATTACTCGCCCTTTGTCGCCTCCACTCTTCCACTTACATAAACCTCCAGCCTTGCTAATCTACTCTTCCTTACCTTACTTTTGCTACTTATCTCTCTAAAACTAGTCTAAAATGCACGCAGTCACTCACGCTCGCGTACGCACGCACTCACGCCACCTAACTAAGTCCATAGTTATTGCATTAATTGACTGTATATTTCTACTCAGCGTATCTACGTGTCTTATTTTCTCTGCGGAATGATGAACCATCTCAAATTTATAATTTTGCATGTTCAATGCCCAACGCGCGATTCTAGGATTTATATTAATTTTTTTCATCGCCAAAACCAACGAATTGCAATCTTTTATTATTTGAAAACAAATACCCTGCAAATAGACATGAAAACGTTCCAGTGCCTTGACAATAGCCAGCGTTTCCAGCTCATAACTATGATATCTCCTGTCGACATCCGTAGTTGCTTTACTAAAATAAGCTATGGGGGCCACGCTACCATTCCCCTGTCTCTGGAAAAGAATCGCTCCAAAACCCAAACCGCTAGCATCCGTGTGCAACTCAGTTTCGGCCGCTGGATTGTAAATACACAGAACCGGAGATAAAGTTAATTAATTTTTCAAAGTCTCAAAAGCTTGAATACAGTCGTTATTGAAATCGAACGCAGCATCGTTTTTCGTAAGATTTTGCAACGGCTTTGCTTTTAGAGCGTAATCTTTTATAAATCGCCGAAAATAATTTGTTAGCCCTAAAAAAGACTGAATTTGCTTCACCGTCGTAGGCCGAGGAAAATCCAATATCGCCTGAACATGTTTTTTGCACAAAGTTACACCATGCTTTGATACGTTATATCCTAAAAATTCTATTTCCTTCTTCAAAAACATACATTTGGCTAAATTTAGTTCCAAACCGTATTTCTTCAAAATAATTAACACCTCTCTCAAGATTTCCAGATTTTCCTCCACCATCTCGGTCGCAATAAACATATCGTCAAAATAAATTAATAGCTTATTCTGTCGCCGAAGCTCCTCGAAAATCCCGAGCAATCGTTTTTGAAATTCAGCGGGACCTTCTGAGTAACCAAACGACATCATTACACTTTCAAATTGCCCGTCGGGTGTCGCGAAAGAAAAGAATTTTGTATCCTCCGGGTGTATCGGAATCTGATGGAAACCATCTTTTAAGTCTAGCTTCGTAAAGATAACTTTTCCGTGCAATTGGTCGATTTGATCCTCAATAATAGGGAAAGAAAACTTTTGCGGGTCTATTCGTTGATTTAACGGTCTTAAATCTATACACATACGTGCCTTACCGTTTGCTCTAGTAACCAAAACTACTCTTGCGCAATAAGGAGATCTACTTGGCTTGTTAATAATGCCTCTCTTTAATAAGTCGTCGGTGATTTCCCGTAGAATTTTTCTTTCCGCGAAAGACATTCTACGAGGTGAGTATCTAAACAAAGATGTATCCTTTAAGTAAACTCTAACCGAATAATCATCTTTGACCCTTTCCACTTTCATATTCTCTACTTCTTCCAACATGTTTTGGTGACTTGCCGGCAACTGAGGATCAAAGTTCTCAATAACAAGGTCGAATTTACCTTTGGTCTCTACCGCGTATATTGGAAGTATGCTAGATAACCCGGTATCTTTTGAAGGTGAATATTTTAACTAATATTTGCCGTGCTGGTACGTTAGTTTAATTTCAGAGTCACGGAAAAATTCTCTGCCTAACAGCAAATCGGAAACAATAGTGTTATCGTCTACCACTAGCAAGGATACATCAAACCAATGACCCTTTAGTTTTTCAATACATATTTGATCTAGAATCTTCCCTTGTACAGTAACCGCTGAATTATTTATTCCCTTAAGTTTTAGATTATCACTAACTTTCAATAATTTATTGTTCCCGCAGAATTTCGTATATGCCGATTTCTTAATCAAATTTACTGGACTACCTGTGTCTACTAACGCACTCAAAAATCTATCATCTCCGACAAACGCAACTCGCACGCACGCTTCCTCCGCCCGAAGATTTACCGCCACGTTGATCGTTGAATCGCCCTCTGATTCCGCCTCCGGCTCGTCACTCAGCTGATTCAGCGATGCTCCTGACGGAGCCCGCCCTCCCGCCGGACAGGCGCTGCTGAGATGACCCAGTTGACCGCATTTAAAACAGGTCGGTCGCGAATTGTAGCGGCAATCCCTGGAAAGATGACCCGGCCGCTTACAAGTGAAACACGTCACCGCACCCGGTCGCCCCGTGGAAGATCCCGGCCTCTCCGCCGCCCTTGCTTCTAGCCCCGGACGTCGGACAGCAACGTTATTCTCGGAAATTTTACGCATATAATTAATAAAATCCGGCACAGACTCCCCCAAAGCCCCAACGCCAAACTTCTCAACCAATGCTCCTTGACACCGTCCGCCAATAGCTCGATTTTCTCTTCTTCGGAGACATTCAACTGCTGCATAAGCTTAAGCTTGTCTTCAGCATAGTCCACGAATTTTTCAGATTGAGCTCTCCACCATCTAGCGCTCACTCTATTTAATATGAAGGTATACGTTTCTTTTCGCTCGAAGTAGCGACGTAGTTGAAATTTCAATTCCTCCCACGTGGCAACCGATTCCACCGGATGACGGTTGTACCATTCAAGGGCTCTGTGGTTTAGCTGACTTACCGCCGACAATAATAAAACCTCGTCAGACACCTTGTACAGCCTGCCGATACTGCCAATACGTTCGATCCACTGAACCACGTTCTCCTCCTCTCCACCGGCAAACGCGGGTATTAGCTTGGTCGTGAATTTAATCTGACTCCAATTCTGCCCGGAACCGGCTGCGGCCTCACTGGCACAGGGCGTCGCTGCTCCGTTCGTCACAGGCGTGCTCCCTGCAGACATCTCTGGCTGAGCTCTAAGCACCAAACCTTCAAATGCCCGCGTCATCGCTTGAACCAATTGTTGGAAATCTTCTGGATGCAGCCGTCCCACCGCCAGCGACCCACCGGGTGCGGAGGACTCCGTCACCCGCGGCTCCCTCTGGACGCACGACACGCGGTTCTCGTCAATTGTCTCCTCCCGCGACGGGAGCCCCGCTCCGGCATTCGCCTCTTCCGAATCATTCGACGCGACCACGACTCCCTCCGGCCAGCCCGTTCTTTCGAAAAATTCCGAAATCCGATCGCGAAGTGTGCTTCTATCTCTACGTACCTCGAGATTATTTCGTCGAGCCACCTCTCGCAGCCCCTCAACGGTTAATTGCCCCAACTTCACCCGATTCATTTCGTCAAACTCAATACTCAATTTTCACACAACTCGACATACAAACGCGCAACCAAGCAACGCCAGGTGAATCCCACTTCTGAGAAAATGCTTACTGTAAGATACTTTAGTTTATAATAATTATCAGTCTTTTATGTCTTTACAATTTTGTACACGTCGTCGGGGAACATTTCCATATTAACTTCACGCAGGCCTTCGACCGATCTGTTTCTCCATGTAATTCGCACGCGAAAATTGTTCTCTCTCCGAATTCTTTCCTGCTCTCTGCTCGACGACTCGATTCTCACTCTCTCCGTCCGTGCCTTCCTTCTGAGCGCGCAAAGGCCTTCCCCTACTCCCTTTGACCTTACGGGCTTCCCGCTTATTTACCGATTCGTGCCTATCTCTATCCCTGTGTTAACGCGATACAATTTGAATTTTGAAGACCGTATATTTATCTCTATTCGAAAAATCTTACACTTTGATTTCCTTTTCTCGCCTATGATCTCTGTTAATCCTCCTTCTTCTCAAGTTCTTGCGTTGAAGTCTCCTCCTATTATTATTTGCTCCCCTACGCCGCCATCATTTGTGAACTCCTTTAAAGTCTTTATCTTCTTTTCTATGTCGTTGCTCACATATACCGTTATTATCTTCCACATACCTTCCTCTGTTTTTGCTATCCTTTCAACAATTTCTTCCTCTTTTCTCTCTTCCTTTCCGTCCACGGCTATCTATTTTCTAACACCCGTTATTATTCCTCCTTTTGCTCTTCCTTTCTTCCTTTCTTTCACAGCTGCTTGACATCTCCACACGTACCTATCCAATAACCTTTTTTTTACCTTACACCATTCCTCTTGTTCTACCCACGTTTCGAGCAGGGCTATTATATCCCAATTTTGTACCTTTTTCCATAATTCTTCGTTTTTCCTCTTCAATCCAGCTATGTTCCAGAAACCTACAGCCATTGTGTTCACCCTTTCCTCATTTGTCTCTTTCCCTTCCTGCTTTTCTCTCCTTTTCTCTGTTCCTTTTCTCGTGTTTATTATGCCTATTCTTTCCCTATCTCTCCTCCTCTCCTTGTTATTTCCGAAAGTCACTCCTCTCTTCCAACCTCCCTTTACTTTCATTCCATCTCATCTTTCCGTTATCTACCCACATTCTCTGGTAGCCAATCGTGACTCTCTTTCCTGCCCCTCTTTCTTCCTTTGCCACTCTTCTTATTTCTTTTTGGATTAGCCTCTCTGTTCTAGTGAGATCGTCATCCAGGAAGATTTCATATTTCTTTCCTATCTCTTTCCTCTTCGCCATTATCTCCCTTTTGGCTTCCCAGCTCTTGCACCTAATCAATGTCATTCTGCCTTCTCCATGCCCTATTCCTTGTATCTCTTTGACGTCTGCTTTCATCCTTCTTATTTCACCCATTATCTTCTCATTTCTCTCTTTCCTCTCCTTCTCATTTCGTGTAACTGCCTCCTTAATAACTATGTTATTTCTCCTCCTTCTTCTCTCTGCCATTTCCATATTTCTCTCTATGTCTTTCATTCTTCCTATTAATTCGCTTCCTTCTTGCTCTTCCGGCTCGCTCCGATTAGCCTTTTCGACTTTCTCCTCCAGTTTCTTCATTCTCTCCTCCAATGATTTTCTTTGTTGCTCCCATATACCTTCTCTCCTTTTAAACTCTACCTTCAGCTCTTGTATTTTATTCTTTATTTCTTCCTTATCTTTCTCCTCTCTTTTTCCTGCTCCTTCATCATTCTTAAAATCTCTTTTAACATCTCCTCTGCTGCCATATTCTCTTTTCTTTCTTCTTCCTTTTTAACCTTAGCCGGCGGTGATCTACTAACTTTCCTTTCTAAGTTGAATCTTTCTAATATTTTTTTCTCTGCTTTTGCTGTCGCTTCTTCTTCTTCTTCTCTTTTTCGCTTCTGAATGTAGTCTTTAATCGACCCTAGACTATCCGTTCTCCCTCTTGACTTGGAAAGCTCCTCCGCTTTTGTCTGCCTTCCCCTTGCCTTCTTTCCACTCTCACTTCCTTTCTTTCCCTCCTTATCCCCTTGCTTATTTCTTTCTATTGTACTATCCTTCTCTGTCTCCATCCGCCACCTCTGCTTTCTCTCTATACGTTTCACTCCTAAAGCAGCTCCCTCTATATTTATGCCTTTTTCCGCTCCTTACTACTCTACCTTTCCCTTCCTTATCGGCTAGTTGCCTCCTGTCTTCCTCGACAGGTGTCGCTACTTTGCGTCCTCTTTACCCTTGCGCCTTTCCCTGCAGACCTAACCTAAATCGCCTTTCGTCTTTCTTTATCATCTGTTACAGCAAGTTATCACTTTTTAAGATTAACCTACCTTATATCTCCTTGCTCTCTTTCCTCCGCTCTTTCCTTCTCTAAACTCCTCTCCTTTCTTTTTTCACTTTGATCAACTAACTCCGGCTGTCTGCTTTCACCTGTCTATCCACGTCCGCGCCTCTCAACAGCTTCCAACCGAATCCTTGATGAATCGCAAGTTAAGAACTAAGTTACCGATACTATAGAAATGTTTAAACAATATGATGATAAACAGGACGCAAGTTCAATCCAAACTAGTTAATAAGCAAAGTAAATTTAAAACATATTATGATAATAAGGCAAAAAAGCAGCCAGCATTTAGTGTAAACCAAAATGTAACATTTAAAAAGGGAGGTTCATGGGAACCAGCTAAAATAGTAGGAATATGCAAAGAACCTAGATCATATTGGTTAAGAGATAATAAGGGGCAGGTTTTAAGAAGAAATAGCAGTCAGATTAGACACCCTAGCATTGAGTCAAATTTAAGACCTACATGTATATCGGATTGTGAGGAGGAAGGAAGCGAAAATGACCAGGTAGCGAATATTGTACCAAATGCGAGTAATGTTAATAATGACTTAAATGTTAATGAAAGCGATGATTCGGAGGAAAGTGAGTCATATGTAGATGCTACAAGTGGAAACAATCAGAATGACGAAAGAGTAAGACCTCAAAGGAACACAAGACAACCTAGTAGGTTTAAGGATTTTATAACGTACTTTAAATAAAAATACTTTTGTATATGTAAGTTAAAAGGGGAGGTGTTGTAGTAGTTGTAGATGGCGCTACGTAGCGTACCAGAGAGCGCGCCTATATCGATATAGTAGCAAAAAGGACGATTGTTGAGTAAAACGTTCAGTTTTGTATTAGTTACCAATTTACCATATATATTCAAATACATATTTAGTCACTGTCAAGTCACTGATAATTATTATTTATTCAATACCCGCATCCACGTAACACTACTCCCTCAACCCATTGGCCCCTAAATGTTATATATTGTTTTTACAATGTTAAACCCTACGTGAAAATATTAGAGTTTTTGAAATCCACGGAGAACATACCTGGATCTCCCCTTGTAAGTTTAGAATTAAATTTGCATTTTACACTTACTTATATTTTTGCACGTAAAATGTAGTCGACAAGCAAAGCTGATAAATAAATGGGAAATAGTTTAAGTAACACGTTTCGTTTTGATGAACTCTTATTACGTGTCGGACAATTCGGACAAATGCGTTCCGAAACACCACATATTCTACGTCTCACCCCCACTCTTCGGCAGCTAAACGATATACAGTTTTTCGCTTTTTTAAGCGAAACCGTGATCCAACAAACAATTTCATTAGTTTATTCGGGACCAACAAACAATTCCGCATCGATTGACCCCCTTTTGAAACAAAAACTGTAAAGAATTATATATTTACCGGCTAAATTAACACTCAAAATTATTTTCGTGTTTACGTAAAAACTATTAACCAGCAAACGTTTTCATTAGTCCAACAATCAACAACAAACAATTTGTAATAAAAAAAAATGTAAAAAGTCGAAGTTGTCCGGCTAACTTTATTGAGGTGGTCCGTGGTGGCTACTGATTGGCTCTGCTGTTACGTGCTGTCAGTCGTGAATTGGTTGGCGCTCATCTCTCATGCGCCTGCTCCTGGTGGCACAGTACCGCCACATCTCCCCCCCCCCCTCCTCCCCCGAGTGACTATCTGCAATTAGGCATAAACATTACATTTTCTCTTTTTTTACCTTTTGGACGGTTGTCGCTTATGAGTCTTGTGATGGTTCGTCCTCGGTGGGTTGTTCTTCTTCTATCGGTAGATATGCTGGTTTCAGACGTTCGGTGGATGTGTTGACGTCTCGACCATTGATCCGGACGGCGTATAGTCTCTCGTTTAGGCGGCTTATTACTTTGTGTGGTCCGGTATATGGTGGTTGGAAGGTTCTCCGTACTGTGTCATCTCTTACGAAGACGTGTTGCATTCTCGAGATTTCGGTGTACGAATGGTATCCTCCTGGTATGGTGACTGGTGGGTTGTGGTCTGAGATGTCGTAGTCGTCGTCTCTGTGCGAGAACGAATGTCTCTGTGTCGTTTGGATTGACTGCGTCGTCCAATAGCTCTCCAAGTATTCTGAGTGGTGTGCTAAATAGCATTTCGGCTGACGAGCGATTCCGTCGTGAACCGCCGTGCTGATCGGACGTGCGGTTGGGGAGTGTGCTCTCATTGCGTATTGTACTTGGCGGAACGGAAAACGTGATAGAATGTGTTAGATTGGATTTGATTGTATCTGAGGACTGAATATAGACTGGATTTTGTGACCCTACTGAATCTCACGAGGACTCAAAGGAATTTTGACTAGGAGATGTGGATATTAGCCATTGAAGAATTAAGTCATTTTGCGTCTCAAAGGGTGGTGAGTCCCCTCATGGGGCTTGATAGTCATTAAAACGGTTGTTTTTATATACCTTTATTCTTGTTTTCTCAAGTGATAATGAGTGATATTTATTGGCTTTGCATTTGAATTACCTTTATATTTGTATTGATTGATTTTGTTCTTTCCGAATTTATTGAATTCGATTATCTTTTTGTGTTTTGATGTTCTGTTTCTTTAATTTAAGATTAAGATTAAGTATTTAGTATTATTTTGTACGATGTTATAGATTAATTAAGTCATTTGTATACATTAATTTAATTTTTGCGGTGCCCATGTGTGTCGCACGTGTTTGCCTTCTGGCGTTCACGTTTATGTGCATGCGTGCGTGTGAAAAGATCACGCGTGTGAGAGTGCGTGGTATTTTTCCTTGCCTATTATCCTCTATATTATTCTGCTGTTGTGGGTAGTTCTTGAGCGAGAGTCTGTTGATTTATTGTGATTCTCGTGTTTGATTTCTGTAGATATAACGTGGCGTATTATGCGATTGTATGTATTGCTTAGTTACTTATATATTATTATAATTGATTATTTACTCTGTTATATTTTCTCGTTGTAAAGCTTATCGTCTGGATTTATTAATACATATCGGTATTTTACTTAGATCATTTATTTCGCGCGTTTAGTTGATGATCGCATGACCGCATATGCCACGTGCGCGTATGCCTTCTTTTCTGTGATTGCGGTGAATACGTGGTCTGTTTGGATTATTATTAGATTATTGCTTGTGATATTATTGAACAATTCTAAATATTTGTAATTAGTTTAATTTCATAAATTTATTACTGGATCTCTTATTCAGGCGTGCTGTTTTGGTAAGAACTTGGTGATAATGCCGAGGAGTTCTAAGAAGAAAAATCTTTCTTTTGAGGATAAGTCCCCTAACTCTAGTAAAGAGGGGAAAAGGCAGAGATGTGATGGGGGTCCGAAGGAGTTTCCTTCTGATCCCTCTTCCTCTATTCTAAACAAAACTCTGTCTCTTATATCGCCAAATCGTAATAAGATTATTAATAATTCCAACTCGGATATGGATACTTCTCTCTCTACTCTGAATAAAACTGTCAGACCCTCTGAAGGGGGTTCTTCTATAGAGATTCCGAAGAGAACACAATTTATTGCGGCACAGAAGGCTAATAGATATAACAATTTCAGTGTGGCCCTATTCTCAGTACATGTTGAATCATTATCTTCGAATGCTTCTGAGATATCTAACATAGGTAATCTACACCTAATGGGCATAGGGAAATCCTTGTGTAAAAATTTCAAAAATATCAATGTTATTAGAAAATTGGGTAGAAATATAGTGTGTATTGAATTTAATAATTATATTGAAGCAAATAGATTGGTTGAATCAAGCGGTATATTACCCCCTCTCTGGGTGGCGTATATCCCTAACTATAAGATATTTAGATCTGGAACTATTAGAGGCATTGATCCTTCATTTTCTGAGGGTGAATTATTAGAAAATTTGTCCTCATTTGGTGAACCTATTAAAATACATTCAATTGAGAGACTTAAATTTTGTGATAGAAAAGACAATAATGAGCTCAAGAATTCTTTTTCAATTAAAATTACATTTGTTTTTAATCTGTTGCCGGATTCAGTCCTTTTTTATAAGGTAAAGTGTAAAGTTCATCCCTTTATAAACAGGGTTCGAAGATGTACTAAATGTTCTAAATGGGGTCATTCGTCTGCATTCTGCAGAGGTGAATTGACCTGTGGGTATTGCGGAGACAGTCATTCATCTGAGTCATGTGACAGATCGAACTCTGTAATAACTTGTATTAATTGTAAAGGCGACCACTATTCTTTTGACGTTTCTTATCCCGTATTTCTAAAACATAAACTCATTAATACCATTATGGCACTTGCCAACGTTTCTCAATTTAGAGTCAAGAATTTGATCATCTCGAAGAAGATTACTTCATGTAGCCAGGCGGAAAGATTGCTGAGATCTGCTGCTTTTTGTGGCTGGAATTTTGGGACTTTTGTAGGTGGAACGGAGTCTGGAGGAAGTTCGGGACGGTTTCCGTCTCGACTTTCTCGAGTGGATTTTCCCCTTTTGAGGAGGGCTAGGAAGCCTACATTTAACAGTTTTTCTGATACGGATTCCTCTTCCTTTAATGAGACCCTAAAGGCTCCTAATGCGAATTGTCAATCTGAAATACCTCAAACTAGTGTATCGGAGATTCGGAATCCTTTCAGTGTAGATGTTGCTATTGCTTTTCCTCGTCCTGATATTATAATAGAAGACTTAAAGAAAATATATGTTTCTAATTCAA
This sequence comes from Leptothorax acervorum, assembly GCA_035220615.1. Taxonomy (NCBI): domain Eukaryota; kingdom Metazoa; phylum Arthropoda; class Insecta; order Hymenoptera; family Formicidae; genus Leptothorax; species Leptothorax acervorum. The sequence continues at coordinate 20,818 of JASTWQ010000401.1, forward strand.
ACGTGAAGGACAGAAACTTGGCTCTTGTTGAATATGTGAGAGTTCTTTTTAGTGATGAATCCGCGGTTAATAATTGATTAGTTCTTTAGTTAAATTACTTACTTATTAATATAGTTCATTTGATTATATTTTGTTTTTTCTTATCCCGATAGATTTAACCTAGCTTCTACTTCTTTTGACATAACATCTGGTATGTTAGCCAGAGATAACAGATCGTCTAACCAAGCGTTTATTAATCTTATTTTCTTTTATCGATCCTCCCCGGAGGAAGTTGTTATTTATACTGATGGTTCGAGATTTGAGTCAGTAGACGGAATCTGTGTTGGATGTTCCGTTTGGGTTCCACAATTTAAATTATTGCTTAGCGTTATTCAGGCGTTGAGGAGCCAAGGGAATGTAGTGGCTGACAGAGCTGCTAAGGAGGCTGCTGCTGATGGAGTTTCTGGATAGCAGGGTCTCGCTTAAGGATGCGTTTTAGTTTAATATACAGATTTATGAAGATATTGATTCTCAGTTTTTGAGAGATATTGATATAGGCACGGGAAAGTACTACATGAATAAATTTTCAGCCTTTAATTTAAAATCTTTGGTAAAGTATAGAGGTAACCGTAATGATATTTGTATGTTAATTTGTTTCATTACGGGTTATTCGTATGTTGGAACCACAAAGTTTAAATTCGGTTGGATTGATTCCCCCGGTTGTTCTTGTGGGGAGGAGTTACAGGACATCAACCACATATTTTGGTCTTGTCCTTTGTATAATGATGAAGGATCTATTTTGATTAATGGTCTTTTGAATGGTCGTTTATTAGCGCCTTTTTCGGTAGAGTATATCTATTTTGATTAATGGTCTTTTGAATGATTATTTATTAGTGCTTTTTTTTTTTCAGTAGAGTATTTGATTGGTAATTTGAATGTTAAAATAATTAAATTAATTATCTCTTTTGCGAATAGTTTGACTTTAAATTTATAATCTATCAAGCCTTTGAGAACTCTCTCCTTAAGATTGCTTTGACTATGCGCTCCACTTTTGCCTTATCGTGAGAGTACTGCTATGCAGTTTTTACTGAATCTCTAAGAGGGCGCCTCCGACCCAAATTGAGGCTCCTCTAGTGTATAAATTATCGTGGTACTATGACTCAATATTAGAATCGGAAATCTATCGGGTCAAAGGAAAGGAAAGGAAAGGCTGACGAGCATTTCATTCGTATGAGGTTAGTCGACGACTGACACTTTTAAAATAAAATTAAGTGTGAAATTGATTGTATTTCGTTTGTAGATTATTGTAGTGCATTTGTTTTTGTTTGTTAGTTCATAATTAATTTTTAATTAATTATTTAATTGTAGACCATGAAACTAGCCATGTATTTAAAAAAAAATAGGTGTGAAATCGATTGTATTTCGTTTGTAGATTATTGTAGTGCATTCCTTTTTGTTTGTTAGTCCATAATTAATTTTTAATTAAATATTTAAAGTGTCAGTCTTTGGCTAACATTATATGATACATCAAACATATTATGAAATAAAAAAGCTCTTTTGTAGTTAATTGTATTTTGTTTGTAGAGTTTTGTACTGATGTTAAGAAGTTTTGTAGTCTCTTCGAATTGTTTATAATCAATAAATACATTTGTTGAACTATGTAGCGCGCACCTCTATGAAGCTATAAGCCGACAGAAATTACTAAAGGACCCCGCACAAACCTTATGGAAAATAGGTCCCGGTGTATTTGGCTGAAACTTTGGGAATTTGTAGTATACGTGAAAAGTTCCCATTGCCCCAACTTTATTCATTGAGCCGTTTGAGCTCTAGGGGCCGTCGAAAGCAGGAAATAGGCGACTGCCGCCGCCACCATGTGGGCAACCAACAGTTAATTCTTTCCTCCCCTACCCCTTCCCTAACCCTCCCTTACCCTCCTCCACCCCTCCACCAATTCTCCCTACCCTCCTCTACCCCCCTCCTCTCTATCTTCCCTTTCCTCCATTTTCCCTGTTGCCTCTTTTTACATTAGTTTCCGTTATTTTACGTTGGTTCGTTTTATTTTACGTAATTTGTCCGTACACATTTTCTTACGAACAAGGAACGAGTATTCAACGTTATGTCAGATCTAATTAAATCTTTCGGATTACAGGAATCTGAAAGTGTCACTTTAAAGGGTTTTACCTTACCGTCGGCATTAGCGTTACCCAATGTGCACCACGAGGAGGTTGCGCGATCAGAATTTGCACATCATGTGGCCCTGAAAAGGGCCGTTTATGTGAATGTGTGTGCGTGTGTGAGGGAGAGAGAGAGAGAGAGTGTGTGCGCGCAGGCTCGCGTATATATATACATATATATATATATATATATATATGTGTGTGTGTGTGTGTGTGTGTGTGTGTGTGTGTGTGTGTGTGTGTGTAGAACAATATAGTAATGTTCAAACGTCAATAACATCTGATACATGATCAGGATTTACTTGCGGTGGCCTATTCGCTGCATCGCAGATAGCATGAAGGAGCCTCAATGAAGGGTACCGAATATGTTGTTCATGTCGTGCGTATCCAATAAACCATAAAACACTCGCAATGTGTGCACATGTACCCAGAGTTTGGGCACCGGATTTGCAAGTGCAGTAGTAACCTTGGATGGGAGGGTCGCCCTGAACATCCATCCCATCATCCCATCATCCATATCATGATCGTCTGCCGGTCGATATGCTATCCATAATTGGTATTTCGTTGCATTGCAAAATCGAGAGTACACTCTAACTCTTATTAAACCAGGTTGTGGTATCCTCTGTACGTTCCTCAACATTTCAAGCTGGAATTCTTCCGACTCCTCTCTTTGTAATTTGTTCTGTATGGCTAAATGGTAGATTGGTAGATGCCAACAGTAAGATCCCTCAGAAAATCTAAGTCCAAAATTGGAAAATCGGGAACATGGTGGGCATTCAAGCGTACCCATCTCTGAGCGTTACGAGTGTTCAGATGTTCAGCCTCCACAAGTGCTTGGACAACATTCACTTCGTTTGCTTTCTCCAGTAATTGACGAGCCAACTCCTCATTAGCTCCTTCCATTTGAATGAAAGGATGATACCTATTGATTATCGCACCAGCAATACGGTAAAAATCACCCAAATTAGGAAGATGGGGAATCGGTATTGTCTGCTGGAAGAATTTAAAAATAGATTTGATGTGGCCATTCCTGGTCTCCACGATCCATCTCGTCTTATAATACAATAAGATAGGCTAAGTGTTGTGTTTGTGTAAACATTGTAACCCCAAGGGGATCAAAACATTTCATCTATATCTATATATATTTATCTACATATATCATAAATGTATAAATAATCACACTTAAGGGGAGGTTACCGTTCAGAGGCCCAAAAAATGCCTCAATTTCAGGAATTTTTTTTTGATATAAAATAAATACATTTGGAAAAAACTTTTTGCGGCTTTTGTTTGTACACAAATGAAGACTAATTTAGAATTTTTTTGGAAGAAAATAATTAAAAATAGCAGCTCCAGCTTTCAGTCCACGAAGCCGCACACGGCGTGGTTCTATGTGCGCGGAGCATTCCACAGCCTTTCCAGTTGATGTGAAACAAAAAAAACATAAGAATTATTAAAATAGATTAAATTTGGGGGGCCTTATCGTTTTCCGATTTTTAAAAAACCCCCGTATAACAAAATGGTGGCCGTTTGAAAAAAAAACCTCTTTTTTCCCGTTTTCTTTTTGCTTCAACGTTCGAAAAGAATTATTTGCAATCAATTTTAAAAAAAAACGCTTCGTGAAGGCCCCCTAAATTAAATTTTCTTTCTTTTGCACCGTCATTTATTAAAATCGGTTCATTCGTTGAAGCTGTAGAGCGCTCCGCGCGCATAAACTCGCGGCTTCGTGTCATGGGAGCTGGAGCCGCCATTTTGAATTATTTTTGTATGAAAAAAATATGAACTACTCTTCATTTGTATTCAAATAAAAGCCGCAAAAAGTATTTTTCAAATGTGTTTACTTTATATTTTAAAAAAAATTTCTAAAATTTATGCATTTTTTGGGCCTCTGAACGGTAACCTCCTCTTAAAGAATATTTAACGATAGTCTGGGCAATTAAAACATCTTTTTGGCGATTTATGTGAGACATTTGCTTGAATAGATAAAACCATAAATCAAATTAATATTAGATACACATAAAAAAATCAAAGATACAAATATATCATTTTATAGATTTGCGAATTTTACTAATTTCTCTTTATTATTGATTCTATAAGAAAGAACGAAATCGTACATTGCATTCGAACTGTTTGATAGATGATATATGTATATCGTGAATATCTAAAAACGAAAGTTCTCATATGATACGTTTTTATTTTCCTTTTCCTTGTTGAATAAGTTGCTGCAGCGAGAAGGATTTGTTTTTATTTATTTTCTTATGTGTTTATAGTAACTTTTATGTACTTATTTATTCACTTTTCGTTTATTTTTCCCAATTATAAGAGTATAATTTATTAAATTAACGCGTTACAGCTGGAGTCGGGAACATCAGGAACGGATATTTGCTAGTACGGATACAGCTATTCAGTTTTATTAAATACGAATTAATTGCGACAAATACAAGTATGCTTGTGCATTGCGGTTTCATAGAAAATGTTATGTAGAGTTTCGCAGTTTCAATAAAAACACGTTGGATGCCGCACGGATTTCGGCTTTTTAATGTTACGCGAATCTAAACCTAAACTGTAAATTGTATGTGCAATAATATGCAACAAACAAATGCAATATTTAACAAATGTATATTGGCTATCTAAATACTTGTGAATCTCTCTAAACATAGCTGATTGCATTTTATAAGACGTAAGGTCATTATTATATATTCAAATCACGTAGAAGCGTCCAAAGAATGTGATTGATCTAAATTCAAATATTATACGTTTGTTATTAAGTTTTAAGTGTTTTAATACTAATCACGGCATTCAACGTGTTAACGAATCGAATTGTCTTTATGTGTTTATATGTATGTGTCTTGATATCAATACTTGGCAATCCATGTCTCATTCCACTGGATCCTTCATTCAACCATTAAACGGAATTTCAAAAGACATTGCCAATTGAGTGTTTTTATAAATACTTATGTTTATATTTTTCCTCATTTAATTCTTCTTTCCTTTGAATTAACGCAACGTAATATTTTTTTTTTTTTTAAGTGTCGATATAATAGCGATGGCAGTGAATACTGGATCTCGCTTTAAAGTTTCGAGATCTCTCTGTCTCTCTGTCTCTCTGTCTCTCTCTCTCTCTCTCTCTCTTTCTCTCTCTCATTCACTCACTTATTCACTCATTACTCACTCATCCACTCATCATTCACTCACTTACGCATTACTCACTCTCTGCTCGCTCATTCATTTACTCACTTACCTACTCATCACTCACTCACTCACTCACTCACTCACTCAGTCAATCACTCACTCACTCACTCACTCACTTACTCACTCACTCACTCATTCACTCACTCATTCACCCACTCATTCACTATAATACTCACTCTGCTCATTTACTTACTCTCACTCATCATTCAATCACTCACTTATTCACTTACCATGACTCATTTACCACTCATTCACTCACTCATTTATTTATTCACATTCATTACTTAATTCATTCATTTTCTTTTTCTCTCTTTTTCTTTCTCATTATATTAATTATATATTCATGTTTCCTCTTAATATTTTTTGGAATATTTGCTCTTTCCCTTATGTTACCTTCTTCTTTTCTTCTAATTTGTTTTCATTATTTTGTTCTCTATGTTTCTCTTGACGCAAACTTCATAGCTTCTTATACCAGAAGAGATAATGTTCTCCTTCGCTAATCTGCAAGTTGTCAACACCTGCAAGTATGGAGAAATGATTAAAATTATTAATATTATTATATTTACTGTTGTATACCGTCCAATTAAATCTTCTTTTGATAAATTTCTATAAACATTTTTGCGTTGCATGTGAATATACATATGTATAATACACGTCACATACACAAAAAAGAAATTAGCTACTCTAGCAAAAATAGGGACACCTAACATTTTTTTGCAGCAAGAGCTATATTTTTTTTACAGCAAAAGCTATATTTTTGCAACGAGAGCTATAATTTAGCAATAGTAGTAAAACTTTTAGCGCTTGCTGCAAAAAATGGTAAAAATGCACAATAACGGACCCAGCCCCAATAACCTTGACCTTGACATATGTTGTCAAGATCACCATCCTGAGTGATCTTCAGAAGGTTTTAGCCGTCGCTCAATTTTTATTAAAAATTATTAACAAAAAAAGTTTGAAAAATATAGTAGTTATTTAATTAAGAACATGTATGTGGAAATAGTACATGTATGAACGAAGGAAAGTCATTTAAAGTAGTGAATCGTTGATATATTGAACATCAGTCTTTTTGTTAAAGCAGAGAATAGTTGGTATAGAAAATTATGGAAGGGTTAAAGCTATAGTGGTGTAAGTCACTTTTTTTAACCTATCGAGTTGAATTCATAGGTGCAGTCTACACATGCAGATATGTTGAAAGTAAAAAAAAGAAAAAGTGGTAAAAAAAGTGACACACCACTATGGCTTTAACCCCTCCATATACAATTTCATGTGTTAGAAAGCATAAATGTTGTTACGCCCGCGCTGAGACGGCCCTTAGTCCGAGCTGAAGCGAGCTGTCATTCCGGAGAAGTTGCGAAGCGTCCTTAGCAACGCGGCGCGCATCGATTTAACTTTGTCTTTGAGATCTGATCTTGTGTGTTGACACTTCTGTATTTCACAGCTGTAAATATACGCGAGTCTAAATTTCTAAAGTGCCTCCGAGTTATTATTGCGTGGGTGCCGAGTAAGTGCGAGAGTGCCGCGCTGTGTCGCGAAAGTGCGGAAGCTTCGCTTAGCGTGTGTAACAATATAAAGTTTTCTCTGCTTTAACCATAATTGTATGATTATAATTATACATGCAATTAAAGATAGTGAGACTGTGGCTCACTCACACAACAATTGGTTCGTTGTGTAGGTGGGCCCTACGAGAGGCTCCACAATTTCGAAAGATATAACTTAACTTAAACCAATTTTTGTGTGAGTAGGCCGTAGTTACTGAGTTACTATCCTTTTTAACTGTACAATTATAATCATACAATTATGGTTAAAGCAGAGTATACTTTATATTTACGCTTTCTAATACATAAAATTGTATATATACTTTTCTATATCAACTATTCTCTGCTTTAACAAAAAGACTGTTCAATATATCAACAATTCAGTGCTTTAAATGACTTTCCTTTTCGTTCATATATATACTATTTTCACATACATATTAGTCGTTTTAGTCGTTTATACCTTTCAATACTCATAATAGCGGTAAATATGTAGTATAAGGGACCACCCTTCGATGACCTTGACCTTGACATATATTGTCAAGGTCACCCTCCTGACCTTCAGAAGGTTTTAGCCGGCGGTCGTCGCTTATTAAAAAGTTATAAACAAAAAAAGTTTGAAAAATATAGCAGTTATTTTGAGTATTGAAAGGCATAAACGACTAATGTATGTGTGGAAATAGTACGTGGATGAACGAAGGAAAGTTATTTAAAGCAGCGAATTGTTGGTATATTGAAAGGAAAGTTATTTAAAGCAGAGAATAGTTGGTATATTGAAAAGTATATATACAATTTTATGTATTAGAAAGCGTGAATACAAAGTATTCTCTGCTTTAATCATGGCAAAAGCATGTTAAGGGGATCCTGCAGTCGTCTGTAGAACTCTGTTTCACCCTTTTTTTTGGGCGGATAAATTTTTGAATTGGCTTTACAGAATCAAAAACCCTTTTACACAATTAAAGTACGCATAAAAATGAAGGGCGCTCTGGACGAGTATTTATCAAAATCGAGAAAAAGTTAAAAATCTCACTTATTTTTGGCACGTACAGCTGTCACCTAACGACAATAATCGATGATTACAAAAATTGTACAGTTAATTCATGCAAAAGGGTCACAGCGCGCGCTAGGGACAACATGTAGGAAAAATATCATGCAAGTAGAACTAATTGTAAGATTCAAAGCGTAGAAGAAAAGATTTATCCGCCCAAATTTTACAAATGCAAATACACAAGCAGAATGACAAGAAGAGCAGTGTTGCGTGAAACAGTAGTGTCCGGATCTTGTCAGAGATGGCGCTGCCTGCAATCTGACAAGGACAGATATATCGTAAAGGTATCCATTAGACAAGGACAGATATAGCACGGTAACACAGAAAACATAGTAAACGATCGAAATTATCGATTATTTTTAGTTCCGTGCTAGATCGTGGCGCTGTCACGTTGGAGTTCGCCTGTCACTGCAGGATACCCTTAAAGCTTTGTTAAAGCAGATAATAGTTGGTTATTAACAAAATTCAAGGTGGTCATTAAACCTTGTTTTGTTAATAACCAACTATTATCTGCTTTAACAAAGCTTTAACATGCTTTTGTACAATTACGGTTAAAGCAGAGAATACTTTATATTTATGCTAACACATCAAATTGTATATACATATATATATTCTATACCAACTATTCTCCGCTTTAACAAAAAGACTGTTCAATATATCAACAATTCACTGCTTTAAATTCTATAAACAATGGCTAATGTTACTTTTTATAAAATCTTAATCGTAATAAATGTGTTTATACAAGTCTGAAAATTTTCTCATTTAAAAATACACATAATTATTTATAATAAATATTATAACATAATTACCTATTAATTTTCTATAAATGGTTATTTTATAAAGACAGTTAATAAAATGACTGAAATGAACCAGCCAGATTCTAAAACGATGTACAATCGTTGCGTTTGACAATGTGGCGGGTAGCTTGTTAGCGTTTTATAAAACGACTAAAATTCTTAGCCAGATTGTAAAACATTTCATTTTTAACCATGATTTGAGAATGTGGCCGCATTTTATAAAATGCCTAGACGTTTTATAAAACGGCGGATTTTGCAAACTGGCTACGACATATATATAATTTTCAATATACCAACTATTCTCTGCTTTAAATAACTTTCCTTTAAATATACCAACAATTCGCTCCTTTAAATAACTTTTCTTCGTTCATACATGTACTATATCCACATACATATTAGTCGTTTATGCCTTTCAATACTCAAAATAACTGCTATATTTTTCAAAATTTTTTATTTATAACTTTTTAATAAGCAACGACCGCCGGCTAAAACCTTCTGAAGGTCACTCAGGAGGGTGACCTTGACAATATATGTCAAGTTCAAGATTATCGGAGGGTGGTCTAAATACTATACATTTACCAAATTAGCTGCTATTTTTTTAAACGTTTTTAAATAACTTTTTAATAAAGAACGAGCAACGGCTAAAACCTTCTAAAGGTCACTCAGGAGGGTGACCTTGACAACAAATGTCAAGGTCAAGATCATTGGGGCTGGATCCGTTATCGTGCATGTTTGCCTGAAAAATGTTAGCCCTATTTTCGCTATAGTAGCTATAATTTTTTCCCCGTGTAATACACATGTTACGTCCAAACATCGAAATCGCTCAGTAAGAGAAAAAAACATCCACAACGCGTTTTGGACAGTGCTGAGCGTCCACGACGCGTTCTGCCCCCTGTACGGGGTGGATCTCGCTTCAGCTTAAAAAGTATAACTGTTGTCTGCTTTAACAAAAGGCATAATTTATTATCCTTTGTCACGCTTTGGTTAAAGCAGAAAATAATTGGTATATTGCAAAGTAAAACTTTTTCAATATAGGTACTTATTAATATACCAACTATTGTCTGCTTTAACAAAAGACACAGCATGCGCGTGTGGCCACTTTTTCTGCTAGATTCGTATTTTACGTGCCACAATACATAAGATTGTGAAGTTTCAGCCAAATCGACGGGGAAGCCTTTCTCTTTCAGTATTACCTTATTCGCTTTGTATTTCAAGTTATCCAGAACGCGTCGCGGACGTTTCTCAAATGCACACATCGCGTTGTGGACAATAAAAACGTCCGCACACCGGAAAAATATCTCATTTCGGTATTTGGACGATCAGCACCGTCCACAACGCGTTATGAATGTTTTTTTCGTTCACTGAGCGATTTCGATGTTTGGGCGTAACACATATATACAATTCTTTCTTATTGTCAGTTAAGGAATGAAAAATTTAATGCATCAAAATTTTACCTAGTTTTTTACCATATTTTTTATTATATTATATTTTTTGTTTATTATAATATTATATATTATTTCGATAGATCCATTTTCTAAGATAGAAAAATCAAAGTGGCTAGTCAACATTAGCAATAAACAGATCCCGGACTCTGTATCGGGTTTCCTGAGCTTGGGTGACGTTACCAATAAATCAGGGTGACAAGAGGGACCGCGCTAACTCAGTCTTAGAAACGATCAAAAATTTCGAAGTAAATGTTTACAAAATTCCGTAAACGCTATGGAAGGCGTGCGAGGCTCGTTGACGGATTCTTTACATAGGTTTTTAGTAGATCAAAATCATGTTGATAGGGTCGACCGCTATAATTTGGATAGGTATGCCGAATGTAAAAAATTCTTGCGTGATAACCAGGATGTTTTCGTCACGAGAGCTGACAAGGGTCAAGTTACGGTCATTATGGACAGGGATGAATATTTGGAAAAAATGACTGAAGTGCTCAATGGCCACTCCACTTGCAGGAAATTAAAGAAAGATCCTACCAAACAAATTTCATCTAAATTAAATCAACTTGTCAGATCTTGGCGTGACGGAGGCATTATTGATGATCAAATTTACCGGCGCCTAAATTGTACGAATGGCAATCTTCCACGCTGTTACGGGCTGCCAAAGATACACAAAAATGGGTTCCCGTTACGCATTATTGTTTCGGCTCTGGGTAGGCCACTATACAGGGTATTCGAAAAGTGTGGGACCCCCCTATTATCTAAAAAAGAACGCACTTTCACGGAAAATGACTCGAATAATAGTTGTAGGGGTCGTAAATTACTATCTTGTGGTGACTTTAAACTTGACCTTGAACTTGACCTTGGGGTTATTTGTAGATCAAATCGAATTTTTTAAATGGAAACCCCCATTTTTGATTTCGAATTTGAAAAGAGCGGCAAATTTTACGTACAAAAGTCGTAGGGGTCGCAAAATGCTATCTTCTGGTGACCTTAAACGTGATCTAGTACGTGACCTTGGAAGTCAGTAACCGATCTTGCCTTAGCTGGCCGGATCAGAATTCTATCTTGCCTTAGCTGGCTGGATCTGTAACCAATCTTGCCTTAGCTGGCCGGATCTGTAACCGATCTGAAGTACTTGTTTCTCTCGACGTAACGACTCTTTTCACCAATATTCCCAAGGAGTTAGTTCTTAAGGCGATAGAGAAACGATGGCACGATATCTCTCAGGCCACTAAGCTCAGTTTGCCGCAATTTTTACATGATATTGAGTTAGTATTGGGATCCACGAGCTTCAGTTTTAACGGAGACACTTATGAACAGATTTTTGGCAGCCCGATGGGATCTCCACTTTCACCAATATTGGCCCATATTGTAATGGAAGATCTGGAAACTTATTGCCTCGCATTGCTTGATTTTGTTATATCGTCTTTCCGTAGATATGTCGATGATGTCTTTACCATAGTACCGAAGGACAGAATTAATGATGTTCTCACAGTTTTTACCAACTACCACCCTCGTTTAAAATTTACGCACGAAATGGAAGTTAACGGGTCCATCTCCTTTCTGAATACACTGACTATTAGAAATGGCAAGAGGTTGTTGACTAATTGGCACCGGAAACCTAATTTTTTGGGCCGATATGTCAATTATTTTTCCAATCATCCACAGAAGTACAAAGTTAATACGATCATAAGCCTGGTTGACCATGCAATTTTACTGTCGGACAAACAATTTCACAATACATTGAAATTGTAAAAGACATCCTTATAAATAATTGCTTCCCTGAACAGATCATTAATAAGCATATTAACAAGAGGTTAAAAGAATTAAATTATCGCAGGGACATCATCGACTCCAGCACTAATATTAACATGTTCGACGCCCGGAGATACTTAGCGATTCCATACGTTAAGGAATTAAGCGAGAATGTCCGCCGTATCTTGAACAGATGTGGCTTAGATGTCCTTCACACGATGCCAAAGAAACTTGATTCAATTATAAAACGGGGCAAAGATAAAACTGACAACTTGAAAGAAACAGGTGTAGTTTATAAGATTGACTGCAACGATTGCAACGCGTCTTATATAGGACAAACATCAAGACATCTGGAAACTCGTGTGAAGGAGCATCGGAGTGACATTAAAAAACAGGAGAGTAACTACTCGGTAGACAGCAAGCATTGTCTTGCTTAGGGGCATGATTTTAAATAGTCCACCCCTGAAATTTGTTTTATATTAAAAAACGGTAAATATACCGATCAGGGGACCATCCCCCGATGACCTTGACCTTGACATATTTTTTCAAGGTCATGACCCTGAGCGACCTTCAAAAGTTTTTAGCCGTCGCTCGTTGTTTGTTAAAAAGTTATTAACAAAAAAAGTTTGACAAATATAGCAGTTATTTTGAGTACTACAAGCATGAACGACTAATACGTATGTGGAAATAATACATGTATGAACGAAGGAATTTCATTTAAAGCAGCGAATCGTTGATATATTGAACAGTCTTTTCGTTAAAGCAGAGAATAGTTAAATTTTGTAAACACTGAATTGGTACGTGTGAAGGACATTACTACTTCGAAGATTTTTTGCATGACATTTTGGCTTTTTACAAGTATGTGCTTTCTAAGTTGAAGCACATACAAAGCACACACTTGTAAAGCGCGCCACTAACCTATAGGTTAGTGGCGCGCTTTACAAGTATGTGCTTTGTAAGTTGAAGCACATACTCTCTATTCTCTGCTTTAAATAACTTTTCTTAATATACCAACAATTCGCTACTTTAACTAACTTTTCTTTGTTCATACATGTACTATTTCCACATAAATATCAGTCATTTATGTCTATTAGTACTCAAAATAACTGCTATATTTGTCAAACTTTTTTTGTTAATAACTTTTTAACAAACAACGAGCGACGGCTAAAAACTTTTGAAGGTCACTCAGAGTCATGACCTTGACAAAATATGTCAAGGTCAAGATCATCAGGGGATGGTCCCCTGATCGGTATATTTACCTAAAAAACATAACAACACGATCAATCTCAAAGAGGACACAGATAACTTTAATCTTTTGTATGAACGTATTATAAGATCCACATAACCGCTGTCTCTCCGTTTGTTTTTATATTTGTCTCTCTATGACCCACTCGCGGATCCATATTTTCAAATTAGTTTGACGCCGACCTTTGATTCGGAGCGACTGCTCTCACATTTCTCGGTCCTGACAGTGTATCTCGGGTCGAAATCTTACGATTACCCAGATAGCAAAATGCTAGCAGTATGCCAGCAGTATGCCAGCAGATTCAATCACGAATTTGCAGCAGATTCCGCTCCGCTGCGTTCTCATTAAGCTTTGGTTCTGCCAGCACAATATGCCAGCACAATGTGATGGCAGAAGTGCAGTAGAAACGAAGCACGGTATGCCGTCATGATATGATGCTAGAAATGCAGCTAATAACAAACAGAGCCAGCAATATTAGTTATCGACAGCAGATGTATAGCAGAAATTGAGCATGATGTGTTGTCACGATGTGGCAGCAGAAACACGGCAGAAATGAATAAGGATTTTCCTGATGGAAAAATATCTTTTAGAATTATTTTTGATATATATATGTATATTTTAATCAGAATTTCTATAAAAATTTTCATATTTTCTCAGAATTTTTATACGAATTGGAACGTTTTTCAGAAAAACTCAGACAAAATAAGAATGACATATGTTTTCCCAATATATATATATATATATATATATAGGATGTACATAGCTTAAGAATGTGTTCTTGACGTTTTTTTAAGTAAAAAAGTTCCAATAAACATGTAGTCTAAGATCAATCGTTACAAAGTTATTAGCACTTACGTGCGAAAAATAACACTAATTGTGAGTCGAAAATTTTATTAAATAAGTATAATACATCAGTTAAAGTTTCACAAAATTAAATGTTGCAGTTACATGTCATTTTCAAAATGACCTCCTCGATTAGCTAGGCATATTCTCGCCCTTCGTGAAATCGAGGTGACGGAACTCATAACAATGTCGGGATCGTTTTTGATGATATTGGAAGCATGAATTATTCGATTCAGCAAATCATCTCTGGTGTTCGACTTTATACCGAATACACCAATGACTTTATATGGCCCCAGAGATAATAATCCAGAAACGTTAGATCCGGTGACCTGGCAGGGCGGTAACTGCATTTCTAAAAGAAAACTTTGAAAATCGTTGGATAGGGCGCCAGGGTCCCGTTAATTGGCCACCCAGGTCACCGGATCTAACGCCCATGGATTACTATTTCTGGGGCCACATAAAATCATTGGTGTATTCGGTAAAGTCAAACACCAGAGATGATTTGCTAAATCGAATAATTCATGCTTCCAATATCATCAAAAATGATCCCGACATTGTTATGAGTTCCGTCACCTCGATTTCACAAAGGGCGAGAATGTGTCTAACTAATCGAAAAGGTCATTTTGAAAATGACATATAACTGCGACATTTAATTCTGTGAAGCTTTCACTGATGTACTTATTTAATAAACTTTTTGACTCACAATTAGTGTTATGTTTAGCACGTAAGTGCAAATAACTTTGTAACGATTGGTCTTAGGCTACATGTTTATTGGAACTTTTCAGCTTAAAAAAACGTCAAAAACACATTCTTAAGCTATGTACATCCTATCGCGGGACACCCTGTATATATATATTAATATATACTCGTAATATGAGAAAATCTATGTTAATTTATCAGAAATTTTTATTATACATACATATTAAGAATTATTATTTTTAAAATGTTATTTTTCAAGTGTGCTACTCCATTATATGAGAGTGGACTCAACGATACAACTGATACAAAAGTTGTGTCGTACCATGATTTATCTTAAACTTAGGCGCTGCTTGGCGCGAGACGCTGTCGTGTCTCTTGACACCGTTCTTATAGCATTGTTCGTCAAATTTTAAATACGAGAAATAGATCATATTGGATGTCATCTATTGGCATTGAATTAGTTCGAAAATCTTTATCCAATTTAATTCAATACGACGACAGAGCATGTTGAATTCCTGCTGCGTTTCTGCCATCATAGCGTACTTGCTGACAAGTTTGATATTTCTGCTGACAATCTGTTGTTACACTGTGAGAGCAAGTTATGTGCAATCGCAGTGTGCATTCTGCTGGACACATTGTGCCAGCATACGATGTTTGAAATTTGCTCTATTTATGCTGGTAATCTCGGCTCAATTTTTTCCGCATTTTTGCCATTACATCGTGACGCACGTAGTGCTTGATTTTTGATGTGTTTCTGACGGCATTAACTGAAACGGCATAACCTGCTAAAATATTGATAGCATTCTGTCGCTATAATATGTAGCACATAAATTTCAAAACGTGCTTCAGTCAGATTTTGCTATCTGGGTAATTAGTTACATGAGTAAGGATGGATTGCTGTCCTCTCACAATGATTTCTGGACAAGGTGTTAACTGCAAGAAGTTTTATTTTGTCTCCATGGATGCGTCAATACATGTAAATATCTTAATACCATTCGCGGGCGTTTTATCATTCTGACAATAAAAATTCTTTTTAGCTTTTAGATATGAATTTCCGGGCAGATTCTCGTACTAATAAGATGGCTTGAGCGGTTAATTTTTATAATATGGGTATATATCTTGTCTTTCTTTCCGCTCTTTTGTTCCTTGTGCGATAATTGTTCTCTATGTATCATGATTTCGTTTGTTTTAGTGTATATTCTTGATAAGGACACAAAACTAGTGTCGAAACGTCGATGTAAACTTGATATAATAAACGCCAGTTCGGTCAAAATAAATATCTTTTAATATATTATGTGTTTATTATATTATATGTTTTATCTTTATTATATTTTCATATTTTAGTGTTCTAATATTTTAATATGTTAGTCATTATATAATTTTTATTCCTGTAATATTAATATTTAAAAACTGCAATTACATGTAAAATATTTTGAGTAAGAGAATAACTGAGGTTCATACCTCCAGGCGCAACCAGTTGGTTTCCTGGCGGCGAAGACGCTTCCGGCGGCGAGGGCAGTCTGTAAAGTAACCAGTAGTGATAGGACATCGGTTCCTCTTTGTAGCCAGCTAGTGTGTGAACGTAGTGACCGTTAGGCCATTCGGACGCGGTAAATTGAAAATGAGGAGACATGCTTGCCGCCAACAGCATCACACTGTAGAAAGTCTCGTTTTTAGGGGCGGTCACCGTCAGATTGTATGTTTCGTTTACATTGCTGCCGACCCACAGGGTGTACGACACGTTCACGAGCACCGGCGCCATAGTGCCCGTGGTAAGTGTGGTATCCACATTGTTCGTGTTATTTCCCGACGATTCAGACGGCAGAGAGGTCTCGCTATGATTGTCGGATATCCCAATATCTGCAACTTGTAAATTTAAAAGATAGTCATTTTTCGTTCATTCTTAAATATTATTATTTTTAAATATTAATATTACCATCTATTGCGCAGCAGAAATTGCATTGACGTATTACACATTTCAACAAAACATGGCTTTTTCTAAAAAAAGAGAGAGTAATCATTCTTCATAGTTTTCTTGATGCTAAATACAATTTCAACCTTTAAAATGATCTATCTTGCCATAATCTGATTGTGAGATATTGTATTATTTCTGTACATATAGAAAAAAAATAAACAAAAAAAAATGACTGGCATTTTTTCATAAAAAATAAAATTGTAAAATTGCGATTAGATTATATAATATTCTATACATTAGCGGATCCTGACGTCGATAATGGGGGGGGGGGGGGGGGGTTCCCACAAAATTATTTGGTTTGATATTTTTCTTATCGTTAGTATCACGCTTAGTTTTTACGGTAATTATTCAGAAAAACTTACACAGCTCGGGTAACTTTGACCTTGGCATATGTTGTCAAGGACATGATTCTGAGTAACTTTTTCTTATAACTTAATCGGCGGTCTCGTATAATTTTTCAGATATACTTATATAAATATGCTTATAATGCATATCGCTTGATTTTCGAGGAGTTCGTCGCGGGCCGGCGTCCGGGACGGACGTCGGCCCGCTTGCTAAGTTTTGCAGTTCTTTTCATTGATGATATCGTTTTGAGTGGCGGGCTCCTTATTTAGTTTATTTTGTTTGTTACTCCTTTGACTTTGAGTTTGCATTTCTATTGGTCTTAATGTGTGATGTGACTCTATCCTTGATCATTGGACTTGATTTATCCTTGCCAGTCAAGATAAGTTTTAAGTTTTAATTTATAAGTTATTAGTGGTCTTTCGATTTTTGTCAGTGGATAAACTTTCTTCTTACTGAACAATTCTTGTTAGATAGACGTCCTTAGTAATAAGTTATTTATAGTGAACCGGATTCTTAATTACATTATACTTTCTAGTTTTTTGTTTAGATTTGTTATTGCCATTTTGTATTTTTGAAATTGTTAGTTTCTAATTGCGTCTTTTGTATCATATATATCAGTTTATTTGTGATCATGTACGCATGATCACCTTTGTACTTTTCGGGCAGGAAACATTCTGTGTTCGCGTGATTCTTTCTGCGTTACTTGCGTTTCTTAAGTATATGCTATTCATCTTATTGGAGCTCGTAAATCGATTTTGGTTTTTGAATTCGTCGTCAATAACTATTTTTATTAATTTCGATGATTGAATTTGTGTTTAGAATTTTTCTGTATAATACTGCCTGATATAGTCTTTTGTATCATTTGAACCTTATGTTCAGAATTATTATTATCACTATATATGAATAACGTATATTTAGCGAGAGTTGGTCGATCTCTTGGGCGTCCCTGCTCGAGGGGGACGCTTTGGATTTCGATCTAGTGTTTCGGTCGTACGTGCCATATATATTCTGCGTTTATTAAGTTATGATTTGATGACATTAATAGTTTAGCAATCCTTTTGTTTTGTGATCATCTTTAGGAAATCTTATATCCGTTTACTATTTGGAATTATACGTTACTTCTAATGTTTATGAATTATAGATATTTCGTGTTTGCCTCGTTTATTATTTTGAATTCCTTTCGTTGGAACATGCCACTGGTGTATTTATGGTGATGTTTATATCGTTATTGGAATTCGCCGTATTCATAGCTACGATTCTTATTATTGAGCTTTGTGATTTCTAGTTTCTTGCGCTTAGTGGCAATGTTTACATTGTCATTGGAATTTTGGAATTTGTCGTTAATAATATTTCTCTTAAACCTGACTTATGGATCTTGGCGATTTGGAGTATATTCTGAGATGTTTATGATACATTTGTGTAGCATTTATAATATTTATGTAATAACGGGGTCTTGTTCAAAGATACGCTCTCTTATATTATACCAATTTATGAAAGTAGATTCTCAGTTTTGAGTGAAATTGATATGGAATTTGCTGAGTACTTGTAAACTCAAATTAAATTGTATGTATTCCGCTTATTACGAATTCGCCGCCTACGAGCTTTGTTTACCGCTTAGCTATTTATTTGATTCATTTTGATTATATGTATGCCGTTGATATTATGTTTGCCGCTTAGATATTAAATTCTGTATATTCCGCTTATTGTGAATTCGCCGCTTATGAGTACTTGTTAACTCAAATTAAACTGTATGTATGCCGCTTATTACGAATTCGCCGCTTATGTGCGTATTAAATAGTGTTTCAAATAGTAACATTGATTATTATGGAGCTACCCTTGTAACCATCTCCGATAGAAAACGATAAAAAATTTCTTATTGTTTTTAATACGGTTATTGAATCGTTTATTTACGGTGCTCTATCAGAAATTCACGTTACAAAGTACTTGGGATCCTATCGTAAATGTCTTATCAGCTATACATCAGTTTTTATTGTTTTTAATATGCTTAGTGAATCGTTTATTTACGGTACTCTATCAGAAACTCACGTTACAAAATACTTGGGATCCTATCGTAAATGTCTTATCAGCTATACATCAGTTTTTATCGTTTTTAATATGGTTAGTGAATTGTTTATTTACAATCTTATCGTAAA
>JASTWQ010000401.1:45000-176329 GCA_035220615.1 Leptothorax acervorum
ATGCGGCCCGACAGAACTACAGAATGCAGTAGCTGTTAGGAACGTTATAAGAGAAAGAAATGCAATTGACTTACTGCGTGCTACGCGAACGGTGGTCAAACATCTCTGATGGCATCCTTAGCAATTATCCATCCAGAGAGAGCGACATGTAGTCATTGGTGTCTGAACTACGAATGTGAGTTCAATAAACGCACAGCGTGAACTCAAGAACAAGCGAACGTATAATTAAAAATAAACAACATATCGCCGAATAACATATCGCCGAAAAAACATACGGCCGCACCAAGAGAAATTAACGGATATGTTCAAACGGTAGAACGAAGTTTTATCTTATTTATTAGCGGAAGATATAATTCGCCTAAAAAAGCAGTGTCAGTCTGTAAATTGACACCGTTATGTTGCAAACCAATATGCAACATCTCAGAAACCAAGCGTCTGACATAGAACGGTTCTCTATCGAGAATTGCGGCACTCCCAAAATCAAACTTGTGATTATGATCCACACAATGCATCTGCACCACCGAATGCCCTCCGGGATCCACTCGCTCGTGCTCCCTGATACGAGTCCCCAGCAGTCTACCCGTCTGTCCCGTATAAGAAGCATCGCAATCAGAGCAATTGATGCGATACACAACGTTACTCTGAGAAGCATCATCAACAGTATCCTTATGTACTTTAATAAGGCCATTAAGTCGATTAAAGCCATATAAACTCAATTTTTTATCCATAATATCTGCGAGATGAGTAAACTTCTCCGAAACATTCTTTACGTACGGGACAGACAAGCGGGTAAGACTTGCTAGTTAGCTCTTTGTCGTCGGGTGATCCCGAGGGAGATCTTTTAAAGAGAGATTTAAGCTTCTCCAAAATTATCGCGAAAACAAAGTCTAGTGGACACCCATTTTCAAGTAAGAGAGTAATAGCCAGAGACAGATTTTTTTGGTGGAAACTAGGATGGGATAATCTGAAAGCTCTGTCAATTAGTCCCATGACTACTCCCCTCTTTTGGCTATTGGGATGGCTGGAAAAGAAGCTAAGGTAACGTCCAGAAAATGTTGGTTTATGATACCAATCAAATATCAATCTTTCATTGGCAACTATTATTATGGTGTCAAGAAAATTGAGAGTGTTGTTGCCACTAATTTTTATTGTGAACTGTAGCCTGCTATGGATGGAGTTGAAGATGTCAAGAGTGTCTTGTAAAAACTCAAAGGGCGTTGCAGATGCAATAGTCGACATAGCGAAAGTAAAAAGGTGGAACATATTTGAGTCGTTTCAAGGCTATGTTCTCAAGGTCCCGCATAACAATCTCTGCAGCGTCGGGGGACAGGGGAGAACCCGTAGGACTGCCATGTGTCTGTCTATAAATGACATTATCAAAGGTAAAATAAGTGGAATCGAGCACGAACTTAAGAGCGGCCAAGAATTCTTCTCGCGGTAATTTGGTATTTGGAGATATGAGATTCCATTGTCTGCATATGCTGTCAATAACTAATTCGGTCGGGACATTCGTAAAAAGCGAAATGACATCCATCGAAAATAGAACAAATCCAGAGGGAAATTCTTTATTGTTCAATTTTTCTACGAGTGTAAAGCTGTCTTTGATGCTGGATTCGCTTACAGGCAGACTCTTGTGTAAGCTCTTTTGTAAGAAAGAAGTTAGGTCATACAGAGGAGTGTTAATGGAAGACACAATGATTCTGAGTGGACAGTCTGGTTTGTGGATCTTTGGTAAACCATATGCCCTAGGCAAGATGCCGTCACTAACGTATAGTGAACGATACTCCTGCTGTGTGATGTATTTTTGTTTTTCCACCGCTTAAGGGGAGCCTAAAGCTCCGACGATGTCGCTGTTTTACCGTCAAAATTACCGACAAATTGACAAATTTTCTGGAAGCTCCAGGTTTTTTTTGACTGCATGGAATGATAAATCCTTCTCCAGAATTAAAGTATAAACGCAAACGGATACGGGTGTGATCGATTTTACGCAGAGGAAGAAAGAAAGTATAATGACATTTATATTTACGTTTAGGGTGGATACACCGCCAAGGTTAGAGTTGACAAGTCGTGAAAACATCAACTTTATACACAAATTTGGTAGCTTTCATGCACAATGCAAACAACACCCCGCATCCGTTGGAGTGTCTACTTTAATTCTGCAAAAGGAATTATAATTCTATACAGCCAATAAAAATCTGGAGCTTCCAGAAAATTTTCGGTCTGTATACGCCCGAGATTTCCATGATTTCGCAGAGCTCCAACTTTTTATTGGCTGTATAGAATTATAATTCCTTTTGCAGAATTAAAGTAGACACTCCAACAGACGCTGCTCTGTTGTTGCATTGTGCATGAAAGCTACCAAATTTGTGTATAAAGCTGATGTTTTCACGACTTGTCAACTCTAACCTTGGCGGTGTATCTATTCTAAAAAGCTGGAGCTGTGCGAAAATTTGTAGGGTTGTCGGTAATTTTGTCGGTAAAACAGCGACATCGTCGGAGTTCGGCCTTCGCTTTAGGATCCCCTTAAGGAAGGAGACAAGCATTGAAATAATCTTTCTAGGATTTTGGTCAATAATGGAGTAGGTGGTATCGTCTCCTAATAAGACACTTATTTTATCCATGTAATCAGATTTTAGCATAACCACTGTGGTATTGCCTTTATCTGCGCTTGTGAAAATGATCTTGGGGTGATGACGAACAAAATTATTGGTTTCTTTCAAAGCTGATCTCAACTCCAACTTAATGGGATCCAGGGGAGGGCTGGAATCAAAAAGCTTGTTCACAATCGCGGAAGTATAGTACCTCAAACCCGCTTTCTCAATGACAGGTAATCTATAGATGCTACCCTCCACTCTCTTGACAAACTCAAAACATATCTTGTCTTTGTTATCAAAGAAAGGAAGGCTAAAACCGTCGCCGAGTTGGAGTAAGCCCTGAACGACGCGAGGGATAGAAACGTTGGTTAGGTTCACAAACCACTTTTTATGTATACACAAGGAAGACATGGAGATGTTCTCCAAGAAGGAAGTAGGATCTAAAGAAACATCCCCAGTATTGTCAGACGCAGTATGTACAATCGGATTGAAGGAGTATTTCAAGGTCGTATTGGAAAGATTTCTGTGTGTACCAGACCTGAATCCAACACGAACGTTACCCCGGTTCTCGACATTTTCAACCCAAAAATAATTAACATGCTTGATGTTACGTAATGAGTTATAAAATTTTTTGGAACGTAAAAACTCAAACTTTCCAAACAGCCTACGGTTCTCGCGAAACAAAAAAGCGGCGAGGACCTTTTCCTGTGCAAGGCGATATCTTTCTCAAATGTTTTGTGGTAATAAGATCGTAATATCGTGCAACTCGTGAATCAAAGAATGCCGCAATTCTCGCAATATATGTGCGTCCATAATCTCCAGGTTCAATGTTCTCTTTAAAAACAAACTCTTGTTGTGGTCGTGTCTAGCGAAAGAGCGTTGGTGGCTCAATAACGTATCGTTCGAAAAAAGACGGTTTAAGTGCTGCGGAAGGATGTTATAAAGTCTACAATTTTTTAGAAAAATCAGTTGCCCGAACATCCTGATAATTCTTCTATTGAGGCTCATCCATGCGTTTAGAGCCGACATTGCCGGATACCCGAAGTTACGCAAAATAAATTCACAAAATGGTTGACCGTTAACTCGATTAACACGCATGTTTTCAGCCGGCGTAAATATAAACAAATGTATAATAAAGGCTCTGAACAAAAACGAATTAAGTAAATAATGGGCTATGAGAGCCGACGCAAGATCTGATATGCGAAAAATTATATTTAACAATTTATAGTCAACACATAAAAATATTTTTCTAAATAATTATTGTTTTTACTTCAAGATCATACGACGAGAACGTGGTGAAACTTCTGATTCTGCTTTAACGTTTAATGCATTTTTTCCTATATTTTTTAAATATACTGGTCAAAAAAATTATCGCAACACTTAATTCATATCAAAATTTCGCGTAACTTCAAATAAGCGTATCTCCGCGAAAAATTGTATTAAAATTTTTATTTTATTTTAAGGGGATCCTGGAGTGACAGGCGAACTCCAACTAGTGTTTCTCGAAGTAAGAGTCTGGCCAATGTTCTAGTTTAATAGAAAATGGCGTATGTATATACTATAGGTGTAGTAATAGTTTGAATGTGTTTGTACCTTCTTTCACACACATTACTGCATTTTGTCACTGATTGGTGCCGCCATTGCGTATCAAGCAAATAAAAAGTTGGACCACAATCGTCCAGACTCTTACTTCTAGGGACTCTAACTTCAACGTGAAAGCGCCATCATCTAGCGCGGAACTAAAAATGTCGATAATTTTGATCGTTTTCTATGTTTTCTATGTTACCGATCTATACCTGTCCTTGTCTAACGGATATATCTGTCCTTGTCTGTACGATATATCTGTCCTTGTCAGATGGCATCGCCATCATTTTGCATGTACACTGCGTGTGTGTACATGCATAAAATGCAGTCCAGGTAAAATCTTTCTTATTAGGCCATCAATCTTAGAGTCAATGATTGAACACGTAAGCTATATAATTTGTATATTAAGCAAAAGTTTCTATGAAGTGACAGCTCTAGGTACAAAAAGTGCAACACCAAGTAGTGTTAAATATAATTTTTTTCAATTTTTGTTTAAGTTTTTGGTCTTTAATTTACCATTTCGCGAGTGAGATTCCGATAACTTTGGCGCCTTGATTTGACGATGATTTCTGATAGTATTTTTTACGCTGGGCAAAAAATTATATAGGTCTTATAAGGCTAACTGCTCTAGTTTTCGAGATATAAAGTATTAAATTTACAAATACATAATATAAATTTTTAAATAATACTTCGAAGATTTCCAAAGTGTATTACTTGATCTGACGGTTGT
Organism: Leptothorax acervorum; assembly: GCA_035220615.1. Classification (NCBI taxonomy): domain Eukaryota; kingdom Metazoa; phylum Arthropoda; class Insecta; order Hymenoptera; family Formicidae; genus Leptothorax; species Leptothorax acervorum. The sequence continues at coordinate 49,909 of JASTWQ010000401.1, forward strand.
TTTTCGTAGTATTTTTAACTAGGAACATAATTGCCGGCTATACGCAAGCGACGCGTAATGCTTACAGAGCGCTCCTCCTAATGTTTTGCTGCGCGCCTAGCAACTGTGAGCGCTGAGCTAATTCTTCTCGTCGAACCGCACGGACGTATACTGTGTGTGATTCGCGGACCTTTATTAATTAACATCTTATTAATTATTGAGAAACTTACAAAAACGTTTAAAGGACTTTTCTATTCAGCTTAATCTGCTCTACTTGCCCACGAGAAGTGACACGGTAATTACCGAACATGGCTCATCTCTAAACAATTTGTTAAGATAAAACACCACATGATTGCTCTTTTCATACTCTGAAATCTCGCTAGAAATGTTCTCAAAATTGTTTTGATGTGCATTTATTTCATTGAAAGAACGGTCACGTTTTAAGGTGGTTCATGCATTTAGATCATATGTAGTTAGCCCGGAAAATGTGATATGAAATGAAAGGTTAACGTTCCTAGAGTGTGTCTGTAAAATTTCGGATTTTTTAACCGATTGGTTCCGGAGGTATATGTCCGTAAACTTTGCCAATTTTACGCGGTGGGGGTAGACCCTATGCGAAAAACGAGGCAAAAGCGCTTATGCTGCAAAAATTGCAATACTTCAAATGTACTTGAACGAACCAAAAACTGACGAAACGATGCAACAAACATTTTGTAAGATACTGGACGAAAGCCCAAGTTCATTGACCGATCCATATAATAATAAAACGTAATTTTCGATTGACTAAATCGACAACACGGAACTGATGGCTGGACTCGAGCGGCACTAGCGGCAGCTTCACAACGTCGCACGTGTCAGCTAATGCGTAAGGCGCATACTTATCTCAAAACTTTCAACGTTTACCACGTTTGTGCACGTTTGTCTCGAAACTTCCCTTACGTCGAGGCTGCTCGCTCATATTTGACAATTTTACGTAAAGGTTATATAGATCGCGGTGACAAAGACTGCTTACCACGCGTGCTGCTGACTGATCGTGTATACCGACCATGCTCATAACTCTAGTAAAAGAAGTGACTTTTGTCTCAATATTTTAATTACGTAGAGGTCGTATAACATTAAAGATGTCATAAATAATAAATCTAATTATATGCTGATTTTTACGGACAAAAATCACACTTATTTATCACTAATAAAAATAATTGCCTATTTGACTTGCAAGTACTGCATGAACCACCTTAATAGTATTCCGCGGTTGAGTTGTGCGTATGTACCCAGTAAGCAAAATGTTAGCAGCTTGCGCGCAGATTGACAGCAAACTCGATCAAAATCCTACACCAAAACCATAGTCATCTGTGTCCGCATTAAGCTTGTGTTTTGTAGACAAAGCTTGCTAACATAATGTGGGGCCAAATTGATGCCAAAAACCGTGCAAAATTTGTTATTTTAATTAAAATCGACTGATAAAGGTATAAAGTAAAGGTTAATTATAAATATTTAATATGTACTGCTATATATAAATTATTTTTATTTCCTGATAACCACCAACGATAGAAAACAATAAAAAATTTTGGTAATTATGCACTTTAGGGGACACTCCTCCAATGACTTTGACCTTGACATATGTTGTAAAGGTCACCCTCCTGAGTAACCTTCAGAAGGTTTCAGTTGGCGGTCATTGTTTATTAACAAGTTATAAACAAAAAAAGTTTGTAAAATAGAGCAGTTATTTTGAGTATTATAAGATATATATATGAGAGACTAATATACCAAAAGTATATCGCTTAAACTTACAAAGCACATCTTGAAAGTTGAAGCGAGGTATATGAAAAGTACATATTTATATGTGTGAGTTGAAACACATACAAAGCACATACTTGTAAAGCGCGCCACTAACCGATAGGTTAGTGACGCGCTTCATAAGTATGCGCTTTGTAAGTTGACGCACATACTTGTAAAGCGCGTCACTAACCTATAGGTTAGTGGCGCGCTTTACAAGTATATGTGCTTTGTAAATTGAAGCGAGGTCCACCCTGTACAGGGTTGGGAGGGGGGGTGCGGGTAAGGGGGCCGAAGGTCAACGGCGTGATGTTACTTTATAATATAAATATTAGTCTCATATATATATCTTATAATACTCAAAACAACTGCTATATTTTACAAATTTTTTTGTTTATAACTTTTTAATAAACAATGACCGCCAACTAAAACCTTCTGAAGGTCACTCAGAAGGGTGACCTTGACAACATATGTCAAGGTCAAGGTCATTGGAGGGGTGTCCCCTAAAGTGCATAATTACAAAAATTTTCTTATTACATTATATCGGTCTTAATCAGTTTTAACATAATTGAAGTTTCATGTATAGGTATATATATTTTATAAAATAAGTATTTTTTATACAATTATACTTAATACAATTATTTAATATGAATATTATATTTAATACAATTATTTAAAAACATGAAAACAAATAATTAAGGACGTATCCAACAATTTAAAATTGATCAAAAAACGATTCGCAGATCTCTGCATTATGTGATACTGGATGAGGTATCACTTAAGCTGATCCGCAACGAAGAATACTTATTATACTCAAGCATTGAAACTTGCATTGAAGCATCTCCCAGGCTCGCCTCTTATTATAGTAGCGCGTGATGATTTTTGATTACGAGAAAGTACTGACGCGTGGTAGCCGCGTCGCGGCAGCGCGCGTTACTAACATTCGCGGTCGCAGAGCGCTCTAATGATTTAGGATCCGCTGAAACGACAGATTTTGTTCGGTTTTTGCTACCTAATTGCCATCAGATTACATTACGCAGATCCTGCTCGATTTTTTTTGCCTATCTGCTACGAGATTGCATTACGCAGATTGTGCTCGGTTTTTGCTGCCTATCTGCCGTCAGATTGCATTACGCAGATCTACTCGGTTTTTGCTGGCTATCTGCCGTCAGACAGCATTACGCAGATCCTGCTCGGTTTTTGCTGCCTATCTGCCGCCAAACCGCATTACGCAAATCCTGCTCGGTTTCTGCCTCCAATCTGTCGACAGATAATGTCAGTTGACTTGCTCGGTTTTTGGCGACAATCTGCGTCACATTATATCAGCAGATCTTGTTGCTTTTCTGGTGATGATCTGCCAACATCATTAGATATGACAGATTTTGCGTTAAATTTGTATCGTATCTGCCGATAAAAATTTGTAGTAGGCATCTGACGATATTTTATCTGCAGGTTTGGCTGACTGGGTATGTGTCATTTGCAATCGCTGAATTTGCCCATTGCCCGAATTTTTAAACCACAACGCGTTGTGGTATTTCAGTTTGCTCAATAGCAGAAAAATATAATTTTTCGCTTTGTGGACAAAAATACCCACAACGCATTGTGAGTATTCCGATTTCACTCGTTATGCGTTCTGACAATGAGTATTTTGCGTTTATCTACAACACGAATTAAAGGGTATCCCAGTGAACACAATATCTCAAATCGGGACATAAGACGTCTTAAAGACATCCTTAAGACGTCTTAAAGACGTCATATTATAAGACGTCTTTAAGACGTCTTACGTCCCAACTTAAGACATTGTGTTCACTGGGTAATTATTCAGTTTAGGGTCCTTACTTCCGATTTCGATGAATTTAGGCTTAATCGATTCGTTTTTGCACATCGCTCCGTGCGTGGAAGGTGCAAGGGAAGCGAAGCCCCCCTGCCCACGCTTGAAGCGAGGTCCACTTCACACCCGGGCGGGCCCGCCCTAGGGGGTGCGGGGGGGGGGGGCAAAGACTCCCCCCGCCCACGCATGTAAGACTTTGGTATATTATTCATTCGTGGTGGCCACAAAGCAAAAAATTATATTTTTTCGGCTATTAAGCAAACTGAAATACTTATAACGCGTTTAGGTTAAAAAATTTTGGCAATGGGAAAATTCGGCGATTGCGAGTAACATATGCACCACGATAGAAAAAGATTTATAACATTTTCGATTTTTGATTTATAACATTATATGATGAAATCTGGATAAAATTGGAAATGCTGCAATTATGTCTTAATATTTGCAACAATAGTAGAAATTTAGACTTTTGTGCAAATATTGATAAATACCTACATATTTGCACAATTTACTTCTAAATAGTATTTCAGCAAGATAGCAGCGTTATGAGGAATCACCTTAGCGGAATATTTGCAAAATTAAATTTGGAAAGAAATTGCAAAATAATTGAGAAATATATTTGAGTTTTATTCTGTTTGCTGGGTCGCCCATATTAGATGGTATCCTTTCTCGTAAAATATGATAAACGCTGGTATATATGTAACTGTTAGATATCGGTGTTTGCTGGAGTGTTTTAAAGTAATTTTGCTTCTAAATGTCAAAATAAGTGTGCAAAATTTAAACCTAAAATTAAGTTTCTCAATTTTTGTGCAAATATTATTCATAAATTTCGTGCCGGCAAGAACGCTGCGTTATGAGGAATCATTTTAGCACAATAATTGTAAAATTCTTTTAACCCTTAATGGTCACACTGGGTAAAATAGACCCCATCGTTTTTTTGACTTCGAAAACGACCCAGTAAACCAATGGAAATGGGCCTTTTGCCGTCATCTACAGGTAGTTGGAACCTTCAAGTATCGATCCCCGTCGGTGGTATATTTTTCGGCCCGTTAGTTCTCTCTCGGCAGCCGTTCAAAGTGGGCGTCTCGGAATTGTGGGGTCTATTTCACCCAGTGTGACTCATACGTAATAATTTGAGTTTTTGGAATATTTTTTTTTTTCGTTTCTCGTTGTTCCAAAGTGAAGAGGCAAGTACACAGTTGTGTTTTTCGTTGCTTAGAATTTTTAAAAAAATTTTACTGTGTAATTATTCATGAAAAGTAGATGGCTTATAACTTGCGCTCCCGTACAATTCGCGAGGAATTGCTTGAGGAGTCCGAAGAACAGCCAATTCTTGGCGGCGATGACACTGATGGAGCCGAAGACCACATGTCCGAGCAATATATATATTATATATATAATATATATGTAATATAATATAATAATATAATAATATATATATACAGGGTGTTTGAAACAAAAGTACCCAGCCGAAAAATGGGGGTAGATTGGGTCAAACCGAGACGAAAAGTCATGTACCATTTTGCAAGATTCGCAATAATTAACGAATTATTAATTGATACGTCTGAGCAAATGAGCGCATGAGAAGCGGTAGGCCGAACTCGGCAGACATGTAAAATACCATTTAATACCATAAAATGGTATTTTACGTGTCTGCCGAGTTCGTGAAACAAAAGTACCCAGCCGAAAAATGGGGGTAGATTGGGTCAAACCGAGACGAAAAGTCATGTACCATTTTGCAAGATTCGCAATAGTTAACGAATTATTAATTAATACGTCTGAGCAAATGAGCGCATGAGAAGCGGTAGGCCAAACTCGGCAGACACGTAAAATACCATTTTATGGTATTAAATGGTATTTTACATGTCTGCCGAGTTCGGCCTACCGCTTCTCATGCGCTCATTTGCTCAGACGTATTAATTAATAATTCGTTAACTATTGCGAATCTTGCAAAATGGTACATGACTTTTCGTCTCGGTTTGACCCAATCTACCCCCATTTTTTGGCTGGCTACTTTTGTTTCAAACACCCTGTATATATTATTATATATTATTATGTATATATATTGTGTATCGTTCTTGCAGGTGTGCCTTGACCAAATGTAAATATATATATATATATTTACATTTGGTCAAGGCACACCTGCAAGAACAATACACAATACCAACAATTCGCAAGGACATCAAATTCGGTATTGCGAATGTCCTGCACCTCCAGGACAGGCCTGCATTTGGAGAGGACCGCCCAAAATTGGATAGGAAACAAAGATGTCAAATTTGCCCGAGAGGAACTGATAAAAAGACGGGCTCCATGTGTCCCACTTGCCTTCGACCGATGTGCGACAAGCATCGCGCATATTTATGCATTGAATGTGCCTATGGCATCGAATAAAAAATTGTAACCTTTTCATTTACTTAAAGTATATAATTTGCAACGTAAATATATTTTTTTCATATTTTTAAAACCATTTTTCATAAATATATTGCTATTTTTTCCATAAAAATGTCTTTTTCATATTTCCGCAAAAAATCGCACCTTTATACCTCAAAATAAATATACTTTTTGGAACGGCCGCATAAATTGCAATAATCAGTGAAAAGTGCATCATCTGAGGATGAAAAAACCGTTTGAAAAATTAAAATATCTTAAAAATTGAAAAAGTTACATTAGTTTTTGTGAAAAAAGTCACTTTTCCGACTTTTTTTTTTCAACAATTTCTTTACATATGTTAAATTAATTTTTTGGAAATCAAACCTATACAGTCTTTTTAAGGAAGACTTAAAGTACAACAGGATATTTTTTTTTTTTTTTTAAAGGTCACCTACAATTTTTTATACACGTGCAAACACGCTGGGGTCTATTTCACCCAGTGTGACCATTACGGGATTCTCGGGAAGTGTGACCATTAAGGGTTAATGGAATGATGCAATTATTGTACAAAATTTGCGTAATTTTCCTATTGGGGCAGTAATACAACTCCACGTTCAGCTCAGTTCTAGTTAGAGGTTTGTAGTGCTTCTTTTGAAACTTTGTTTATAATAATGATTGATTTACTGTTGCTTGTAGTCAGACGAGGTGGTGAATTATCCGACAAACCCTGTCCGCAGTCAAGAGCTCGGATACTGGCCAGTCCACGCGGCGCAACACCTAACATCGCTTCGGCGGTGGCATGGACATTGCCATGAAAGGAACCATCTGGTCGTTGCTGACTAATTAGCCAGGCTAAGGCCGCAGATCTGTTCCAGTTATCGGCCGGTTCATTTTCGACTTCCTCTAGTGCTTGCATCACCAACACGGTATTGCGCAGGTCACCGAAACTGCCGTCGTGCCTTTGCTGTCGCGCTAGCTCCATTGACGGTTTACGAACGATGTGATGAAGGTTGCGATGCCGGTGATCCTGAACAATACACCGCAGTGCCAGGATCAACATCGCGATAGTATCTAGAAGAAATTTTATTTATTGATAAATGTTTGCAGTCATGAAAGAATCAAAGCAGTGCAAAATAAGAATAAAATTAAAATATAAAATCTATGAAAATTTTATGATGTCTGAAAAACGTTGTTCTCCGAATCCTTTAAGGTACAAATGAAAAAAAAGAAGGTACAAACAGACATAAACGATTCTCTTTAAGTGGCATAAACGAAATATTAAAATCTGTTGTGCGCTGGCCATTTTGTAGCTCCCTGGTATTTTTTTACCTTTTGAGATACAAACGAAATAACAAGCGGTACAAACGGATACGAACAAAGTACAAACAAATTACATTAACCATTATTGTTGGGCATCAGGTTCAAATTAGTGCAGCGCGGCTGGCGCGGCGGCTCGCAGTTTCGCTGGTCGCGCGCAGTTAAATAAAGTTTTTTCTGGTCTTTCCTAACATATAGGAACAAAACTCCATTTACACACATTTTCCTATTAATAAAACTTTTTCCGGTAATTATTTAGATTAACGAACTTTCCCTCCAATGACTTTCACCTTGACATATGTTGTCGATATCACTTTCCTGAGCACGGTCTTACATACAGGTCTTAAAACGATGGTTGTGGGGGTAGGTCCTCTTAATGTCATAATTTTTAATTCGCTCTATGGCCACAAAAGTCGCTACGATCTAAGGAAGTGGTATTAACTGTGCTCAGACCAGCTCAAATGTAAACGTTTTCCTTAGTCTTGTTATTCGCATTTTAAATTATGACAAAAGGATGTATCGTGTTGCAATGCCGAATAGACTTTAAATAAATACGAGGTAACTATTGGGGTTAGATGTTCTTTGACTCGCTGCGACTTTCGTGGCCATGAAGCGAATTAGATTTTGCTTCACTAAGACGACCTCTCCCCACCACTAAAATTTGAGCTCGTTCCAAGACCTGTATGTAAGACCGTGATCCTAAGTAACCTTCGAAAGGTTTTAGCCGTCGCTCGTTTATTAAAAAATTATTACCAAAAGAATTTAAATAAAATATAATTTTAATCTTCTAGTGATAAGGTGAGGTTGGATGCGACCCCACGGCTCCGTCTATTTTACAGTTTTTTGTTTTACTGCAACTATATTTAAAACTAATTAATAAACTTTATTGCATTCTTTCTTATATAAATAAACAGAGGAACAAGTTTTATGTTATTATTTATTTCTTTTACCCACATTTTCTACATTGATTAAATATGTTCTGAAAAATTACCTTACCATCAGAGGGTTAAGTACTTATTTATTATACGGGCACCACTTCTTTCTTTTACTTAAGGGTCGGCAGGAGACACGGTGGAGACGCCTATCGGCCGGCCTGGAATTACGGATTCGCTATAACAATATTTTAGCCAAAATACCGAATGAATCTTATTCAATTTAGGATATTCTTAATCAGTAAGCTCATCTGCAGTGCGCTAAAGAGCTATTTTATGAAAAAAAGGTAAAAATAAAAATTTTTAATAAACTTGGGGGAATGGGCAGCTAGGAACGGGTAAGGTTGGGTAAGCCGCGATTCCGTATTTAATTTATTATAAATTTTTAAGAGCAAAAATGCAAAATCGGGCTCTTTAGCGCTCTACAGATGAACTTACTGATTAAGAATATCCTAAATGGAATAAGATTTATTCGATATTTTGGCTAAAATATTGTTATTACGGTTCTCACTAGATCTAAGAAGCTGGGGAAATTTTCGTGGTAACATACTGACTGCTTGACAAGAGAGAGCATCATTCCATCTTTGTCTCTCTTACATCGCATATGTAGTAGCATCCATGTTGTACGTGTACGGACATACACCACTACATGGAACCTGAAATTAGTTTTTCAACGTTGGTGACACTGAAACCGGAGTTTCGCGTTGCCACCACGCGAGGTCTCCAATATAAATTCGGAGTTTGCCTGGGTCTCCTGCCGACCCAAAAGTACACATATAGGCGGGGGATGGCCTACGCCCCTCCCCAGCAAGCAAGGGTGGGTGGTGGACCATACCAATAACTTTTTAATAAATAACAAACAATGACTAAAACCTTTTAAAGGTTATTCATGAGGGTGACCTATACAGGGAGTCTACAAAGTCAGTCTCCACCCTCTATATTTCGGAAATGTCTCAAAAAAATGAAAATCGCGAAATACCTACGTGTTCTATTTTAAGAGGCTACTCATTTAAGGGAGTTGGGGGAGTTGTCTCTCCAAGGGGGTGCCCCAAGGGGACCTCAACTAAAAAATTATAAATGGAACTCCCTATATTGTGATATATCGTTTAAAAGAACATAAAATAAGAAAAATTTGGCGAAAACCAAAGGTCGATACGTTGACCCGTTCGGAAGTTATTTAGGGTCAAAAATGGGCTTTTTCGAACTTTGACCCTAAATAACTCCCTATTGGATCAATATAACAACCTCTGGTTTGCGCCAAAATTTTTCTTTTCTTCCCTTTCAAACAATTTATAACTACAATATAGGGGATTTTACTTAAAATTTTTCAGTGCCCTAAGAGGACTGCAAAAATTTCAAATAAAACCCTCCATATTATAGTATATCGTTTAAAAGAAACACATACATCTCCAAAATGTCGATATCAAATGCAACAAAAAGAGGAGAGTTATAGTACCTCTGCTAAACAATTAAAACTGATGGACGATATTCTTTTGCCGGACGAAAGTACACCAATATCCAATATCGTATTTTATAATATTATATGCGGTATTCGCAAGAATTTCTCAGTGTGTTTCGTGTAAAACTTGTGGTGGAAAAATAGAATTTAAAGCATACAGCATTCGAGATCTCGACTATGCAGAGTAATGCTGACTTTGGAATTAACTGCAAATATTGCCACGTGTATCATTTAATGAAGGTAAGAGCATTACTATAAACTCTCCTAGCAATGCAAGTGCAGATAGGTCCGAATGCACATGTAAACATTGCTGCAGAAGACAAACACCGCATACTTCAGGCAAAGGAGCGTGCGCTTAAGCGGCACAAAAGTAGGAGAGAATAGTTGAAAAACGTTATAGACAGGAGCAAAGAGACTTTCTGAAGGCATCCACTTTGGCAGAGGGTTTACTTTATGGTCCTGGAGTAAATTATTTATAGTGCAAGTGTAAAATTTATAATATTTTAGCAGTGTAAACTTAATGTAAAACTTAATTTAAACGCGCTTTTCTCAAAACATGGTTTTCAAAACAAGTGACCACCAGGCACCCACTTTCTAGACCACCCTTTTCTAGACATTAAAAACAAGTCTGTGACGAGGATTTTCTCCGATGCTTAGGCCGGTATTCATAGTCGATTCTTATATTCAAGACCGTCTTAAGTACGATCTTAAGATGTCATAAACCAATCACAAAGCCGTATTAGCGTCGACGTTACTTAAGACGGTTTTGAAATAAGACTATGAATACCGGCCTTAGTTTTTTACAGTAAAAAACGAGCAACATTTTTGGTAAAAAATCGTTAGGAAAACTCGGGACATAATGGGAACGCTAATGTTTAAACAAGTTTTAAATAACATATAAAAATTAAATAAATAAACGCTCTTGCATAATGGCATAATGGGATCCCTTATAAAACTTAATTGTTTATTAATGTTCAAAACTTCTTGAAAGTGATTTATTAGAACACGCAATATACGTAGAAATGTATTATTGTATTTTTAATTAATAATAATTATTTATTACTAATACTTTTCTTATTACAGTAGATATAAATTTTTCTTATTAAAATATAAATAAAAATCAAAATTTGGTGTAATAATCTTTGGCATCAATATTGCGCAACATAACATAGATAGGTATATACTGATAGCGTATGACAAAAAACATTTTAAGAACACACATTGGCACACGGAGAGAATTTTTCGTTATATTTTAACGCAAAATTCACTACAAATTTTGCTATGTTTGGTAATAAGCTTGGGACAACTTGACAATCTGTCAAATATTATTGGTAATAAAAGAAATTTTTTAAATATGAAAAAGACATTATATAAACAACATAATAAAAATTACCAAGCAGATTGTAAAGTGTTCCAAGGCAATAATTTTACAATGCGCTTCGTAAAATTTACATATTTTTATGTAAAATTTTTTAAAATGTATATTTGGTATAGCATGATTGCTAACATTCTAATTAAACACCCCCAAACTGAGGGATCTCCAAAGAGGAGAATTCACGTGGCAAGCAAGATACTCTCGGTGGGTTGCCATCACCTTATTCCGAGAGGTGGCGATCAAATAAAAACGATTTTTAGTTTGGTCGGAGGTCGGATTCGAACTCGGAACACTCGGATCCTCGGCTCACGAGCCCAGCGCACATCCCTCTGAGCTACGGTCCTTTCTTTCTCGTTCTTGTTTATACAAGTTTATCTATAATACGTAGCTAGACACACCCGACAATGAAAATAATCGAAAATCATCAAATATAGCCGATAAATTACCATGCTGCATGGTAAAATTATCATGAGCAACTAACAATAAGTCAGATTAAAAATATGTATTATGCTGCATTGTAAAATTTATATAAGATATTTTATATGTTTAGCACTACTTGGCATTTATTCTATTTAAAACAATAAAGAATCATAAGATTTTAATATATTTTGAAATTATGGAGATTTTACTATGTATTTTAGTAAAATTAATCAAATATATTTTATATTTATTGTAGTAGATATTAATATTTTTTATTGTGGTAGAAATTAATCAGAGAAACTTGCATAAAAATCTTTGAAATACCATGTTGCCCTACGATTACCATGAATTTCAGGGTAAATTTTTAGAGAAAATTCTCTCCGTGTGAGGAAAATCATTCTTTGCGCAAAGCATGCTTCGTAGACTAATGCCCCGAAATGTATAAGTTTACTTTAGGTAATAATTTATCATCACAGATAATCGATATTTACACAGATACTTTACTGAAATTGACAAGGAAAGATCGTTTAATAATGTAAATGTATTTACGGAAATAAAAAATAGAACTTTATCATTGCTTATCTTATGCAAATATATCAAAGAAATTGCAACTCATTGTCAGTTGCGAAGAGCAACGCATTAAACAATCTGTAGCATATATCTTTCAGCTAAAAATAATATGAAAACTGATAACAGCATGCGGTTAGAAACATCTAACAATAAGAGTAATAATTTCGAAACATTTCATTACATATAGCAACATTTCTGTAAAAAGTTATCAACCATATCTCTTTATGCCCCGTGATCCCGTTAAGCCCCGGGTTTCCGTATATTGAATTTAACCGGTTGCCATTTTGTTCAAACGCAATTTTTTGAAATGGCTACTTAAAAAACTGGGTAATTATTTAGATTAACACACCCACCTCCAATGATCTTGCCCTTGACATATATTGTCAAGGTCACCCTCCTGAGTGACCTTTAGAAGATTTTAACCGGCGGTTGTTTTTTATTAAAAAGTTATTAACAAAGAAAGTTTGAAAAATATAGCAGTTCTTTTTAGTATCGAAAGGCATAAGCGACTTATATGTATGTAAAAATAGTACATGTATGAACGAAGGAAAGTTATTTAAAGCAATGAATCGTTGATATATTGAACAGTCTTTTTGTTAAAGCAGAGAATAGTTGGTATATTGAAAAGTACATATACAATTTTATGTGTTAGAAAGCATAAATATAAAGTATTCTCTGCTTTAACCATAATTGTATAATTGTAAATGTACAATTATGCTCTTGAATATATAAAATTGTACATATACTTTTCTATGCCAACTATTCTCTGCTTTAACAAAAAGACTGCTCAATATATCAACGATTCACTGCTTTAAATAAAGCAGATAAACAGAATAATAAATTTCTTTCGCCAGTGAAGAATAACAATTAAAGTAATTTAAATCGACCGTGACTGGAAATATATAACATCTTTCCGATATGAACATTGAAAAACTATGAACCAACTTGGTTTGTCGGAGTCACACAGCACATTTTCGGATCAATCGTCAAGACATTATTAATTTCGACCATGGGTTTTGGTCAGTTGATGTAATTTCTAAATTAAATAGTTTAAATTTTTATTGCGAAAAAATATCACCCCAGCCAGGGTTTGAACCTGGAACCTCCCGTATACCGTGCGGGTTCATATCGGAAAGACGTTATATATTGCCAGTCACGGTCGATTTAAATTACTTTAATTGTTATTCTTCACTGGCGAAAGAAATTTATTATTCTGTTTATTATACACCGTCGACCGAAGAATCGGTGTGCTCCATCTTATAGTTGTTATTGCGATGAATATCACCACAGCCCCAGTGGTCGAATTGGCACGACACCCGCACGGTATACGGGAGGTTCCAGGTTCAAACCCTGGCTGGGGTAATATTTTTTCGCAATAAAAATTTAAACTATTTAATTTAGAAATTACATCAACTGACCAAAACCCATGGTCAAAATTAATAATGTCTTGACGATTGATCCGAAAATGTGCTGTGTGAATCCGACAAACCAAGTTGGCTCACAGTTTTTCAATGTTCATATCGGAAAGACGTTATATATTGCCAGTCACGGTCGATTTAAATTACTTTAATTGTAAAGCAGATAACAGTATGCTTTTGATTAAATTAAAGCAGAGATTGCAGAGAATACATTATATTTATGCTTTCTAATATATAAAATTGTATATATACTTTTCTATACCAACTATTCTCTGCTTTAACAAAAAGACTCAGCATATCAACGATTCACTGCTTTAAATGACTGCTTCGTTCATACATGTACTATTTCCACATACATATTAGTTGCTTATGCTTTTCAATACTTAAAATAACTGCTATATTTTTCAAATTTTTTTGTTTACAACTTTTTAATAAAAAATGAGCGCGGGCTAAAACTTTCTAAAGGTCACTCAGAAGGATGACCTTGACACCATATGTCAAGGTCAAGGTCATTGGAGGTGGGTGTGTTAATTTAATTAATTACCAAAGACTGCATTTATGTTTCAACTTTATGAACCTTGGACGATTTTGCTTTTAGATGACTCCTGTGGGAGCAATGGTGGTTACCATATAAACGCTGTTTTAAAAAACATGTTTTCCCAAATATTGCATAAAGCCGCCATTTTGTAATATTTTTGAATAAAACTGAAATTTTCAAATAGAGGAAAGTATAATCTGTGCAATGGAACAAACACGACTTCTCTATTTCTTTTCGTTTTCCGCAAAAAATTTGTAAAGTTAGGCCTCGTTTTGGCTCGTCTAGGCAGATGTGTCTCCTCTTAAAGCAAAACAAAGCTTATCTAAAAATTTAAAATTTTTAGACAAAAACTATATTTTAGTACCTACTAAAAATATAGCACATTGCCACTCATAAAATAACAATATACATTAAAAAAAAATGATTTCGATAAATATTCCCCAAAAATTTCGAGTTTTCCAAGTTTTTCTAGATAATAAACACTCTGATTTATTTATTTGTTTCTTATTATATTTTTTACAATATAATAATTTTTAAATAAAAGGAAGACACAACTCACCGACGTTATGATCCTGCGCGGCATTCGCGATATCCAAAAGACGGCGCATTTGTCGTTTGCGCACATGTGCTTGTGCACTGCATGCTGCAAGGGTAGTCAGCGCGAAATCGTAATCGGTTGTTGGTTCATGATGTTGCAAAGTACCGATTAGGTCGTGACCGTGAAATTGCCTCGGGTCCATGCACATCGCGTTCAAAGCCAAGGTATACCGTGCCATTTGCACCTGAGAAAATCCCTCTCGATGTCTGTAAATACAAGTAGCAGCAAACAATTTATGTAAGAGGATTTGATATAATAAATTTATGTTCAGTACATTTATATCAGTACATGAAAATTAACTCTTTGGGACATGCATACATTGTGAGTTGAAAAGATTATTAATAATTAATAAAAAAGACGTTAAATCTTTAGCATAGGGATGAAAACGATTAAAATCGTCCAATCTTTAGAAGATTGCAGAGGCTACTTCCTGAAGAAAACAATTTTTATTGTATATGTAACTTGAGAGTTTGTTTAACGTAAGAATTTTGAAATAGCTTGAAATAGAAGTAAGCTTGGTAACACCCCATTTATGTAATGACGTTGTAACGGCGTTGAGAGGGATGATTGCGGAGTGGGAGAGTCATCGGTGTCCTCGGCATGGAGAAGTTATTGGAACGGAGCTGAGGGATTAGGAATTTGGAAATGAGAGATAGACGTAAGAGAGACTTGAAGCGAAGTAAAGCAAGTTGGCCGTCTGAAAGGTTTTATTGAGTCAAGTCCGCAGGTATCAGATCTCATCTACCATGCACAGATCGCGGGTTTGATCAAGGATTGGATCAAGGAATCCATCCCCGTGTCTGCAGAAATCTGATCAATCACTGATCACTAGATCACGGATCCGTTTTGGAAATCCGGTGATGGACTCGCGGCAGGACAGCGTTCAGGGGGACCTTAAACCGTCTACGCGTGATGCGTGGCCAACGGCTGGACTCTCGGTGGATGTTGGCTCTCTCTCTCTCTCTCTCTCTCTCTCTCTCTCTCTCTCTCTCTCTCTCTCTCTCTCTCTCTCTCTCTCTCTCTCTCTCTCTCTCTCTCTCTCTCTCTCTCTCTCTCTCTCTCTCTCTCTCCGCTCGCTCTCATTTCCTCCCGCAAATCATATGTAATACTCAAGCGTTTATTGCAGACTTTGAAAAGGTTTTAGCTGGCGGTCATTGTTTGTTAAAAAGTTATGAACAAAAAAGTGTGAAAAATGTAACTGTTGTTTTCAGCACCGGAAAACATAATTTGCTAATATGAGGAAATAGCACATGTATAAGCGGGGGAGGGCGGAGCCTTTTCAATTCCCTAGATTTTCTATTTAACATACATATCTATTGTGTATCGGGAAAAGGAGATGCTGTTGTACTCGGTATAATAAGACTTTATTCTAACTCTGGTTACCTATAATAATGTGCTGTGCTCTTCACGGCTTGCGATCGGAGAGTGAGTCGCCGAGAGACAAACCGAACGGGTCCGCGCTCTGCGTTGGCGCGCGCGTTCCTAAAACCTTCTATATCGCGGGCGGAAACAACGTAACATGGCGCGAGCCTACGAATGTGTCGAATACACAACACCTTTCCCCTCGTGAAAAGAAAAACTACTTCCCAAATAAACCTCCTAAATAAAAATCGACGAATCTCGTAAGTACTCTCCTGTTCCGGGTTGACGGCTCTCCTAAATTTGGTCTTTCCTGAGGCTGTTGTATTTCTTTTGGTTCTTGCTCCTGTACTTCTTCTTCATCACGTGAGTTCCCTAAGTCATTTAGTGGCTTCGGTTCCTCTGGATTATCTCCCCGTTTATTTCGCGCCTCTATGCCATTTGGTGGTTCCTCGTTCAGGTCTTCACCTGAGCACCAGTCTTGTTCAAGGTTTTTATCTTCTCCTGTCTTGCGAATCTGATCTATATGTCGTTCCCAGATTCGACCGTCGTCCAACGCGATCGTATAATGTAATTTCCCGGTACGACGAATAATTTTTCCAAAACGCCATTTAACTCTACTCGAATAATCTCTACATTGTACTCTCTCTTCCACCGCATATGATCTACATGTCTTAAACGCATTCGTATTTGTACATTTCTTTGGCTTGTCCGGTAAACATAAAGTTTAATTTGTACGCATTCTTCCTTTAAAAATTCGATCGCATGGAGTTACGCCTGTAATACAATAAGGAGTTATATTCTATATTGTACTAAGAAGTCTTGTACTGCATCTTCTAACGTTAATCCCTTATTTTTGGATCCGCAAACATTTTTCGCAAAGAGTTTTTCAACGTTTGAACGCATCTTTCAGCTAATCCGTTTGTTGACGGATGGTTTGGGGCAGTAAACTTCGGTGTAATACCTTTCGACTTTAAGAATTGTAAGACTTCCGCAGAACGGAAATTCCGACCGTTATCCATCATCATTATTTTTGGATTACCGAAATTGGTGAAAATCTCTGCATTCATTAATAGTAGTTTTTTCTATAATATTCTTTACTATCCGTACAAAAGACCACTTCGAGTATGCGTCCATAGCTACGAAAAAGAAATGATTCATAAACGGTCTCGCATAATCTACATGTACACGCTCGAAAGGCGCTTCTGCCGGCTCCCATTCATATACTTCGGCTTTCGGTGGGTCGTTTCGTATTTCATTACATGTAACGCAATTTCTAGCTAATATTTCAATTGCCTTGTCTACGCCCGGCTACCAAAACGTGTTTCTCGCAAAAGCTTTCATCCTTACCACGTCGAAATGACTGTTATGAAATTCTAAATAAAAACGCTCTTGTAGCTGACTGGGAATTACGGCCTTCCCATTACAAAGTAGTACGCCTTGTTGAATACTACAAGCTGATTGATTTATATTAAATCGTAATTGTACAGGTATTTCCTTCTTTTCACGTAAGGCTTTTAGAATGTTACTTAGTTGCACATCATTTGCTGTAGCATGTGCTAATTCTTCTACTAAGACTGGTAAGTTTTGTACTATTTCTATTTCATAAACGTCTATTACATCGCGTTCCGCTTGTTGAAATCGAAATAGGTAGTCGCGATAAACAATCCGCGTTACTATGTAGTTTCGTATTCTTATATTTAATATCAAATAAAAAGCCTTGTAAGAATACAGCGTAATGCTACATCCGCATCGCGGTATACGCAGATAGCGCTTTTGTTGGAGAAAATATCTGTAAAGGCCTATTGTCAGCCAAAGGGCTATTGTCGGTATACAATGTAAATTTACTTCCACAGAGGTATTGGTGGAACTTCTTCACGCCAAAAATTATCGCATACACCTCTTTATCCATCTGAGTGTACCGTTTTTGAGTCTCTAAGAGAGACTGCGACGCGTATTGAAACACACGCTCTGTACCGTCTGGATAGCTGTGTGATAAAACAGCCCCAACGCCATAAGGGCTTGCATCGGTAGCCGGAATCAATGGAAGTTGTGGATCATAATGCGCAAGCACTGTATTGCTCTTAAAGTTCTCTTTTGCGGCTTGGAAAGCCTGCTCACAACCATTTAAAGCAAGTACCTTTCTGTAGTAGCTTATGTAAAGGTGCTAAAATTGAACTCAAGTTTTCGATGAAACGACCGTAATAATTCACCATGCCGAGGAATGAACGTAATTCCGGGACGTTTTTTGGTCTTGACATCAAATCGATAGCTTGTATTTTCTCCGTAGTTTTATGTAATCTATTCTTATCTATTCGATATCACCGAATTTCACCATCGGGACCGGTCATAATGTCATCCAGAAAGACTTTTACTCCGAAAATCTTCCCTAGAATATTCTCTATTTCGCGTTGCCAAATCGCTGGCGCCGAATTTACACCGTACATTAATCTTGTACTCCTAAATAATCCTTTGTGTGTATTAAGTGTAAGCAATTCGCGATATTTTTCACAAACTTCGAACTGTAAGTATGCGTGTTTTAAATCTATTTTCGAAAACTTTTCTCCACCTGCCATTGACGAGAACAATTCGTCTACCGTTGGCAGTTGTTGTTTGTCGACCAGCAAATTCGGGTTTATTGTGATCTTAAAATCCCCGCAAAAACGAACCTTATTATCACGCTTGAGGACAGGTACTATGGGTGTAGCCCACTTAGATATATTGACTTTCCCTAATATACCGGCCTGAACGAGAGACTGCAACTCCTCCTCTACAAGCGGTAACAATTTGAAGAGAACTGTACGTGCTTTAAAGAATACCGGTTTAGCATTTTCTTTTAATGTCAGACTAACTTGTCGACCTTAATTTTTGTAGAGTGTGGATCTAACTTTTCTCGATAATGTTGTAATAAACGCGCAATTTTGTGTTCCGTAGCATCATGTAATAAATGTACATCATTTATTGACTCTGTTAAACGTATTTGCACAACTGTCGTATCCACTCACGTCCTAGAAGTGGTTCGCGATCCACATTTGAAACGTATAAATTTAGCTTAGCAGTTATTCCGCATAAAGTAACAGTTACAGGTACAATCGTACCCAACGATTTGAATCGGCGTTTTGCAAAATGTAACTTGCTGTAAAGACGTTGAAAGTGGACGTCAGTTTCGAAAATGTTCTCGCAACGTCGGATACTCACTATCGTGACTGCCGCTCCACTATCAATCTCAAAACGTAAGGATTGCCCGTCTACCGTAAGAGTTTCGAAAAATTTATCTCTGTATTCGGTATGTTCTAGAAGTAGCACTTCCTCGACCTGATTTGTGGACGCTCGCTTCACGCCCATGCATACCTTTCGTAAGTGGCCTGACGCAATTGTTACATTTTATGTTCCGATCTAAAGTACATTTATTCGCTAAATGTTTGCCACCACACCTGAAACAAGATACATTAGACATTGTATTAACGCGAGATTTATTTGTATTGGATTAAACCGCCTTATTTTCCGCTTTCGCAGATTTCGTTACAGATTTCCGCTTGGATTGAGATTTCTTCTCCGCCTTTTTGTCCTTAGCCCCCATGTATAATAGTTGACCACCGCCGAACTTGATTGCAGTTGCTGAACATCCTTCTCGGATAACTCAATGGCTGTAGCCACTTGCACCGCCTTGTCAAACGGTCCTTCATCTCAAGTAGCCAGAACTGAGCTCGCTGACTAGCCAGCCCGAAAACAAACTGATTGCGTAAAGCTGTTTTTAAATATATCCCAAAATTGCAGTGGACACTCAACTTGTGTAATGCAGCAACGAAATCTTTGATGCTCTCTTCGTCCCTGTGTTTCTTCTGATAAGAACGGAAATTTTCGGCAATTTCCAGAGGTTCTGGTGTGTAGAATTCGGCAAGACTACCAATCAACGTATCGAAAGAAACCGTATAATGATTTGCCGGTGCCAGTTTATTACATATCACGTCGAAGGCTGTAGATCCTATAAAATGTAGCAAGTACATAACCTTCTGCTCGGCCGGCACCTTAAAAATTTTTACTGCAGCCGTGAATCTTTGTAACCATCGTTTCCAATCTGTACTGGTTGGATCAAACGTATCGATGCTGCCGTGTAACACTACCTCCGCCATGATGGTTGCACTTTCGTACCGTTTCTAGACCGTTCCACGTACCGGTGCCCGTAATGTACAGCGTATAACTGAATGTAATAAAATGTATGTAGATACATTCTATTACATTCAGTTATACGCTGTACATTACGGCTGTACTATACGCTGTATAGTTCTGATCGTCACTGTAGTTCGATCTCGACACGTGTAATTCAAACCGGGGAACCGTAATGTCTAGACTGATATCTCTTTTCCCTGTATAAAACGATCGCCGTAAACGTCGTAACAACCGACACGAGGCACACACAAAATACTTCTTCTTCGTGGTCACCTTTACTTAAATAGCGGCGATCCCATCCTCGTCGCCAATTCTGTTGTGTATCGGGAAAAGGAGACGCTGTTGTACTCGGTATAATAAGACTTTATTCTAACTCTGGTTATATTAATGTGCTGTGCTCTTCACGGCTTCCGATTGGAGAGTGAGTCGCCGAGGCCCGAGAGACAAACCGAACGGGTCCGCGCTCTGCGTTGGCGCGCGCGTTCCTAAAACCTTTTATATCGAAACAACGTAACATGGCGCAAGCCTACGAATGTGTCGAATACACAACAATATCATTAACATAAAATGATTTTACATAGGTTTCCAACTTTCTACGCGAAGCGAGATTTATCTCACCCCACTCCTACTTATAGGGCGAAACGAGATCTATTATTGTACGGTTTCACATAGGTTTTCAACTTTCCACACAAATCGTGCAATGATAGATCTTGTTTTGCCCTGTAAGCAGGGGTGGAGTGGGTGGACCTCGCTTCGCGTGAAAAGTTGAAAACCTATGTAAAACCATTTTATATGTTAATGATATTTGTGCTAAAGAAAAAACGCGCGTTTCCGATGCGCATGAGGATATGTAAGGAGAGAAAATTATAGCCTCAGAAAAGTGTAAATTTTTTACGTAGAACTATGTCTTTCCGGGGGGGGGGGGGGATAACTTTGGGTGCACGACTACAACGTTTTCTTGTAACCAATATTTCTCGAAAAGTATTAAAGGAAAATATACTTTATTATATTGTTTTTTTAAAGCTCCCGATGTGAACTAAATGCTCCTGCAATTTATTTTGTTGTTAAAAAAAAAATGGAAATTTTTCAATTAATAGTATTTTTTGGATTTGTGTGTATGTATGTTCGCACTTATTTCTCTAAAAGTATTAAAGGAAAATATACTTTATTATATTGTTTTTTAAAGCTCTCGATGCGACCTAAATGCTCCTGCAATTTATTTTGGTGGTTTTTTAAAACCAATTTTCTTCATATGCCAATGTGTTCAGAAAGTTCTAAAACGTCGAAAAATCACAATTTAAAAAAAAATGTTTGTATGTATGTGTGTGTGTATTCCACCTGCTGAGGATGTTCCAAAAGGACGCATTAATGGACCGATTTCCTTGAAACCGGTGCCAAAATTTTTTTAATTTTTGAGGATGGCGACGATGGGTTTAATTATTTTTAAGTGGAAGCTTTGTTTTCGTAAAAAATTTAAGCACCGGTTTCAAGAAAATCGGTTCTGACCGTAAACTACTCATTCATTGTTGGACCGATTTTCTTGAAACCGCTACCGAAATTTTTCTAATTTTTCGGGGATGGCGACAATGGGTTTAATATTTTTAAACCTATTTTCTTGAAACCGATGCCAAAATTTTTCAAATTTTTTCATGTTTTCAGAACACATTTAAAAAAAAAAGGGAATTTAGGAATTAGCTTATTGTTTCCTCACCATTTTGAGGTGTAGGGGAGACCGGGGCTAAACAGTCTACGAAGTAAAAAAGTCAAATCAAATATCTCGGAACCTGTATATTGTGCGAACTCGCTATTAACATTGTAAACGCTGCTTATGGTACCCATGTGACCAACGGAGTTTCGGCAGGTTACCTGCCGTGTTATGATTTTTACGAGGGCAAACGTGTTTTCGGCAGGTGAAAGTGAAATTTTCTGCGCGTGGAAATTTTGTAATATCTGCAATAATATTTGCTCTCCAAATCTCGAGGTACGTGATTATAAAGAGTAATGCATGCTGAACACGAATCTAGTGTAGTTTTTTCATTGTCGTTGATGTCTAATATTTCGTGGGCGATCAAACCTAAAACTTGTGTTTGGGGCTAATCGGTCAGTAAGCACCCGGGATGGACTTTTATAATATTGGGAAATTTTATAATTTTATTATATTTTTCAGTCTTTTCTACCCCTATTTCATATATTTTTCTTCAATATTTGGTTGATTAGTTCTTGAGTTATAGAATCCGTACACATACACAAAAACACAAAATAATGAAATTTTTTAACACTAATTAATAAATGTTTACATTTTTCTATTTCCACATAATTAATAAAATGTATCCTATCAGTTTTCATAATCGGAATTATGTATTTATGGAGTGACAACTTTACCCCGGCATTTTTGAGATTTTGATTTTTCCACAGTTGTCGTTTTTACTCTATATTTGTTAAACAAAGCGACGTAGAAAAAAATTTCCTATATAAATTTTGTAGCTAAAGGTTCACTCTTTACAATGGTATACCACATTTAACTAAAATTATTTATTTTGTTGTTAAATTGGCACCAAAAAAAAAACTGACTGTTTAGCCTCGGTCTCCCCTACTATTTAGAATTTTGCACATCGTTTTTAATGATTTCTGATTCTATGAGGAAGCCAATCTATTATATGCTAATAATTTGGCAAATTTTTTATAGAGGAAACTTTATGAGCAATAAAATCAAATGGGCACAGTAACAATTACTGTGCCGCAATCAACAACGTAGAACTACGTCAACTGTCACTACTTCATGTTAAAGTTAATTCGCTGTATAGGTACTTTAACATAAAGTAGTGACAGTTGACGTAGTTCTACGTTGTTGATTGCGGCACAGTAATTTTTAATAAATATATATGGTGCTAGAAAAATACGTTTTACTCATTAAATTGGTTTTATTATTAATTTTTTAATAAACAACGACCGCCGGCTGAAACCTTTTGAAGGTTATTCAGGGTGATGACCTTGATGACATATCTTAAATTATTTAAATCGGAAGATAGTCCCTATTGCATAATTACCAAATAATATGAAAGAGCAACATTCTTTTTTTTAAATTTAGCTAAGCAGTTGACATTCTATTAACGTAATTTTACCTTCAAAAGCGCAATAAAATAAAACAGAAAGTGCAAAACCTATATTTTTAAGAGTAAATAAAGAAAGTATTAAAAAAAAATTTATTGAGTGGTTAAAGCAATTCGGTTTTAACCTAAATTTTTTTCCTTAAGGGGATTCTGCACCCGTCTGTATTACCGACATTCGTACTTCTAGTCTTTCGTCGCATTAACTTTACGGACTGAAAAATGCTTCTCCACGATTTCATTACATATATCAATGATCCCAGGGAACTCTGATTTTATACGAAAAACCACAAATAGTTATTTCCTAATAATAATTACAGATTTTCTTACCAAACTTTTATCTCAGTCTTGAGACGCCATGTCTCAAGTCGTAGACGAGCTGTCAACTCGTCATAACATGTATTTCATATATCAGATGTACAGTTTATACGAACGCGAAAACAAGTTTCCTGGGGTTGTAGTACACGAAAGAACATGTCAAATCCTCCAAATCGAGGTTAGAAGTTTAATATAAGAGTACGGTATAAAGTACGATTCGTGCGTATGTGTGCGTGCAATAACCTTGTCTGTCGGGTCTGTTCTTGTCTATACTTTGTCTATGCAAGGACACATATATATCGGCCGGTAACATAGACAATGAATTTATCGACATCGTTGGAGTTCGCCTGTCATTGCAGGATCCCCTTAAGCGGTATAATTTGGGTAGAGAATCCAAGCCGATTTTTAATACTTTTTGAATTTTTTTAAAAAGCCTAAATTTGAGAAAGTTATAGCTTGCTAAAGTTTTTTTGATGACGTCAGACCGTAGATTACTTCAAAAGATGCCGCATCTACGGTATGACGTCACACATTTTTGTGTACTATATATTTTTTTAATTTTGAAGATATTGCAAAAATTCAAAGTTTACAAAGAAAGTGTAATATCTATCAGAATATATTGTTAGGTAAAAGCATAGACTTATATAGATAGACCGGCCCCTGCCGTGAGAGCACGCGTTAGAAGATCGACGGTGCAGATATAGCCGTGGTGGTCGGTCCTCTCTCTCTTCTGATCGCTTGGTGGAGATAGACGACTCGACTAAGTCGACTAAGGGTGCTGTCACATGGCAGTCAGAAATTCGGAAAACGGAATCTCGGAACGGACTTGTCAGTCCGAAATTTTTGTGACTGGGCTCCCCATGGACTGATATTTCCGGAATAAGTAAAAATTGAAAAAATTATTTTTATTGTTTTAGAAGAAAAAAGATACTTACTGTAGTAGTAGAGTCTATTAAAAAATAAAGCTTCGACGTATTTTTTATTATACTCTAAAATTATATAGAAATTTCTTTAATTTAAAAATATGTTAAGGTTAGAATGCCATTTAGTTTTCCGTAAAAGTCGTTCCATGGGGAGCCCGGCCCTTGAAAAATCGCACCGATTGAGCTGACTCTGATTGGTTGACCCCCTCTCCGTTACTTTTCCGAGATTCCGTTTTCCGAATTTCTGACTGCCATGTGACAGCACCCTAAGTCGAGTCGTCTATCCCCACCAAGCGATCAGAAAAAAGAGAAAGTCGAGTCGTCTATCCCCACCAAGCGATCAGAAGAGAGAGAGGACCGACCACCACGGCTATGTCTGCACCGTCGATCTTCTAACGCGTGCTCTCACGGCAGAGGCCGGTCTATCTATATAAGTCTATGGGTAAAAGTCATGTTAAAACCGAATTATCACAGATTTTTACCTCCAGAGCAAAAGCACAATTTCCAGTTCCATCTGCTTGGCAATAAGTTGCAATTCAAGAGGCGCCGGCGGCGCGACGTTATCATCACGGGAAAGATTGGCCAGACGAAGAACCAGAAGTACTCGATGTGTGTCGTTACCCCAACCGGCATCCTTATCCCGTTGACTCCATAACCACGTGGCCGCTCGCTCGAGAATGGTTTCCGCTTCGGCGTCGGCCGACGTTACCTCAGCATTGCTCGCTGACGATCGACAGTTATTTCGTTACAATCGATCCAAGGATATTACATTTCGTGTTACAACATACGTGAAATGTTATTACAAACAATCTTTTAAATTTTTATTTCAGTCAGTAGATGCTTAAAATTAAAGAAATATTTATTATAATATTATATTAAAACACAATATTTTAAAATACAAAAAAAATATTTTTTTTTAATTTCTCTTTTTATTTATTCATTAGTCGAGTGTTGTTTAATAGATTTTGTCTTGTCGAATTATTTCTTTTGTTAATCTTTTAAATAGAAATATTTACTATGTAAATAGAAACACCTACCTTCTGCACGAGTGAAAACGCATAACCATCCTAGAAGAAAGATCACAGCAGCCATATTTGCTCTGCCCCACATGTATTCGGACGAGTCTCAAATTCCACTTATACTACTGTAAGTCAAATCATAATCGTGAAACACATTTTGAAAGAATACAATTTAAAAGATATGATATAAATTTTGTCAACTTTATATGTATTTTCACCATTATTCTTCAGAATAATCATTTCTCTAGAAGTACATTATGATACTTTCTCAATTTCTTGTTTTTGTAGAAAACTTTGCATTCTGCATAAATATGATTAGTTATTAACAAAATAATGTATATGTAATACGTAATTTTTAAAAATAATTTTTGTATAATATATTTCATATAATACGTTAACATTTTGCCAACAAAATGTTTTCTTTATTTTTCTCGAAGCAATTAAAAGACATTGCCGATATATTTAAAGAATCGTTCTCGGTGCCATTCAATATGATATTCAAGATACGCATATGTCACTCTCGTGAATGTGGAAAGCAAACTTTGGACAAAAAGTTCTTACGAAGTTTCCACAGAATATTCAAATTATGATTATTCAAACTTTCTCACTAGCCTTTCCTAATTTTACTTCGTTAAATCTCTTAGCCCACAGACAAACATAGTATAACAGAAAATAAGGAAATAGAGAAGGAAAGAGAAAAAATAAAATGATAGAATCTTGGAATTTCTTATTTTTTTGGAAATATGAAAGAGATTTATACGAAAAATTAAAGAGCTGTCTATTTTTCATAACAGTTTGAAGTAGAACAATTTGTCCTTTTATATGGATATACAGTCACATTTATAAACTTACACTATCATCAACTTCATCAACATAAATTTTAAACTTAACACTTATTTTGATGAAATTGTTATTATATGACATACATTCACATAAATTAAGTATGCAACAAAAAAAACCTATTTTGCTTTTTTTGATTATTTATTATGTAAATCTCAAAGCTTATATTGAACATTATTTTTCCATCACAGTATGCTATTAAATTTTTTGCTCATTCATCAGATTTGATATGTTGATAGTATTTCCAGTATTTCATGCACAACAGCTATGCGTATGAGTCATTGATGTCTACTCCTTCCGGGACACCTCATAGATATTGGCGAACTAATACCGTGCGCATGCAATCGATCATGCCAGTGCCAAATCGAACGAACATCATCACGTTGCGGACTATCGTGAATCTACAAGCGACCATCTCATACTCTCTTAATGAAACGTTTTAATAAAGACTGGCGTGGAGGTACATGGTCGTGCATATGCGTAAATACATATACACACGTGCGCGCACAGCCGCACACATATGAGCATGCACACCATCATATGAACACTCACGATAAATCGTGTCTCTCGACGGTGATATACTACCGGAGCAAGTGGAACACGAGGGACGCCGGCGTCGGAATACTGAGCCAAGGCGCGCGGATATTGCGTGGGATCGATATCGCGGCGCCTGTCGCCCACCCCGTATATATACCACACACGGAAAGTCCTGTAACCATGTATACAGATGGGTGTGTGCATATTTGAACGATTCTCCCTCTCTCTCTCTCTCTCTTCCTCTCCCTCTCTCTCTCTCCCGTCCTTGATGTTTCCATTTTTTATTGTCCGTTTCGTGACGCGTTCTTTATCGTGACATCATCTTACCTATCTCTATCGAGCCGCTGCTTACAAATTTTAAGAAGAATATGTAAATATATACAGGGTGTCCCGGGTTTTCCCCGACAAACTTCGAGAGCATATTCTACAAGTCAATTAATAAGAAAAAATGTTATATGAAGTTTGGCTATTAGAAATGCTTGGTAATTATGCATTTTAGGGGATGCACCTCCGATGACCTTGACCTTGACATATGTTGTCAAGGTCACCATCCTGAGTGACCTTTAGAAGGTTTTAGCCGGGGCTCATCTTTTATTAAAAAGTTATAAACAAAAAAAGTTTGAAAAATGTAGCAGTTATTTTGAGTATATTGAAAGGCGTACGACTAATATGTATGTGAAAATAGCACATGTATGAACAAAAGAAAGTCATTTAAAGCAGCGAATTGTTAGTATATTGAATAGTCTTTTTGTTAAAGCAGAGAATAGTTGGTATATTGAAAAGTATATACACAATTTTATGTATTAGAAAGCGTGAATACAAAGTATTCTCTGCTTTAAGCATGGCAAAAGTATGTTAAAGCTTTGTTAAAGCAGATAATAGTTGGTTATTAACAAAACAAGGTTCAAAGACCATCTTCAATGACCAACTATTCTCTGCTTTAACAAATTATTTCTGTTACAGATATTGAGCGTTAAATGGCGTTGTGTCACTAAATGGAAAACGGCCAAAGTTGACAAAATAGAGTAATATCATAATTTATGGATATACATTTTAATAGTTTGTACGCTTTGTTAAAGCAGATAATAGTTGGTCATTGAAGGTGGTCATTGAACCTTGTTTTGTCAATAACCAACTATTATCTGCTTTAACAAAGTTTTAACATGCTTTTGCCATGATTAAAGCAGAGAATACTTTGTATTTATGCTTTCTAGCATATAAAATTGTATACATACTTTTCAATATACCAACTATTCTCTGCTTTAACAAAAAGACTATTCAATATACCAACAATTCGATGCTTTAAATAACTTTGCTTCGTTCATACATGTACTATTTCCACATACATATTAGCGTTTATGCCTTTCAATACTCGAAATAACTGCTATATTTTTCAAAATTTTTGTTAATAACTTTTTAATAAACAACGACCGCCGGCTAAAACCTTTTGAAGGTTACTCAGGACAATGACCTTGACAACATATGTCAAGGTCAAGGTCATTGGAGCATTGTCTCCTAAAATGCATAATTACCGAAATGCTTCATTATAAAGTTATAAACAAATATTGAAACGGAACATAAAATAGGAAACAATGGCCCTCTGACCTCCATGATCACCAGATTTAACGTTTCTTGATTTTTACTTATGAAAAACTTAAGAAAAAATAAGGGTTACAGTACAGAAACGATCACTTTGACAATAAGTATTGGAATGAAATATAAGATATAACAACGGTCTTTCTATTGTACAGAATATGAATGAAACTACTTACAATTAGTAATGTATTTCAAAATGTCATCCTTGCGCAACAATATACTAGCTTGACATCAATGCAATACGGAACTTATTACAATACAAATTTCTTGAGAGTTTTGTTGCATCTCAATAATTAAATTATTAATTCGTTGCATTAAATCTTCATGCAAAGTCACTTCTGTACTGTAAACCTTAGTCTTTTAAATTCACCATAAGTAAAAATCAAGAAGCGTTAAACTGGCGATCTCGGAGGTTAGCGGACCATAATTACCTATATTTCATGTCCCGTTTCAATATTTGTTTATAACTTTGTAATAAAGCGTTTTTAGCCAAACTTCATATAAAATTTTTTTCATATTTTTACTTGTAAAATATGTTCCCACAGTCTGTCGGGTAAAAGACGGCACACTCTGTATAAGGAGGGTGGGGTAGAGAGAGGGAAAGGAGGGGAAAGGGGGGGGGGGGAGAGAGAGATAGAGAGAGAGAGAGAGAGAGTGTGTGTGTGTGTTGCTATCTGGATATATCGTCGGAGTTCTAAAATCAGCTCCGAAACTAATAACTAGTATAATATATACAGATCGATAAAACATGCATCAATTTTTTGTAATTTCGACATTTGGCACTCTGTTTTTTGATTATTGATCGATGTCGGTTTACTAACTATTTTTACCAAATGTTGCAAATAAATTTATCTGTATAACTGTCTGTAATTATAGAGAAAAATCTCGAAATTGATAGCTTCTACAATACAATGATGAACTTAAATGGTGGACGTAATGTATTTTATTATTTAAGAAAAAGTTACAATAAAAGTTGCATTTCTTTACATAGTGATATGTAAGATTCGAATGTGATAATATTGAATAAATGAATTAATTCTGTCAGATCGGCGACGATAATAATTTTCGATGATTTAGTACAATTCTAATGAAGTTCGTATTTTTTATACATATATGTATATTATGTATAACTAATTTTTATTTTGTTTAAACTACTCAATTTTTTTCAACAACTACGCATTTAATTACAATAAAATTGAAACAAATGTTTCATTTAATTAGTATAACTTGTTTATGTGAAAGATATTTGAGTGTAAAAGTCATATTAAATATTTATGTAAAATAATGTATTACAAATAATGACACAATCAATAACAAGTAATGCGATTTAACAAATGTTTATAATTATGCTTTATAGTAAAATAAGATACAAAACATTCCAAAACACGATAATTTTTTATTTTCAAATTGTAATATTAAATATATATATTTTCAAATTATACTATTAAATATGATTTTTGTACAAAAATACGCTGGTCACTAATAAATAAGTTATGCTAAATAAATAAAAAAAATCAAGTTTTATCTAATTTGAAAAATCAAAATCAAATAAAAATTTAATGTAATTTAAATACCACTGCGCGCCCTAATCTAACTGAACTTTTCAAGTTAATCGTGCGTAATACGTAATAGTAATATTAGTTATTTCTGATTTAATTTTAATTTTAATATTTGCTCTATATATTTGGCTTTACACACAGAAATATTTGCTTTATCTCTATTTATTAATATCTTGCCACAACAACACGCCATAACGAATTGATTTAATTATTGTTTTTATAAACACGTTTAAAATATTTTCGAAAACCATATATTGTTGCCGAAATTTTTTTCCAATAAGAGTTAAAAATAAAATTAATAAAAAATAGTAAAAAGTTTTCTTATATTATAATTTTTACATTTTAATACAAAATTCCCTAAATTTTAAATTTTGTAATATTATAGAAAGAATTACGATGAAAAAATGGATTTCGCGAGTTTTTTATTTTCTCAAATAAGGAAAGTATAATTTACATAGCTATTCGGCTAATAAACATTCGTAGTTATATTTAAAAGAAGTCAAAACATAGTAATGTTTAAATATAGAGTACGATAGAATCTTCAGCTGGATTAAGCCTCTATGATAGGTATAATTACAACTTTAATGGCATTATATCGAGATCTTCAACGCGAGACGATAATAACGGTAGTGTAACATTCAGAGTTTCGCCGCGGTGTAATGAATAAAAGGCTCGGTTACCCTCCCTGTGGGCGGTGGGACTCGGTTCAAATCCCAGCCGCCCCCGTTACCCACGCATCGCTAGTGCTGTATACATGTACGTATACAGTTATGCACCATTGTTCTCTGGAGACTCGGAACTCACTTAGAAACATGGTTAAACGGCTCCAAAACTGCAAAATACAATAGCTCTCATTGTTCCCCGCTTCAATCGTTTAGGATTACGCGATCTGGCCAACCGGCTCCACTTTTTGTGGAAATCGCCCAGGAAATGTGCCCGCGCAGATTTTACAATTTTTAAACTGCGGTAAATAGTGGTTACATCGCGCGCGTTGCTAACGACTCGAAGTTTGCGACAAAAGCGTCAACGCGTTTCGTATTGAATAGGATTGGGAATGGTGAATGAGAAGAAAATTGTTAACAGAAAAACAATGCTGTTGTTAGTGGACTAGTTGTGATATTATTGAAAAAGAGAACGGTTAATCGCGAAACTGCAGAATAAGCTTGTGAAGAATTCCAGCACAGTAGAGGAAAGTTGCATTCTGGTAATTTGTTGCAAATTATAATTCATAATAAATAATATATAATAGATAATGTGATTGTCTGATTACTACTCCGGTGTTTAAGTATTTCGAAGTTAAATGTATAATATCATTATTATCAAAATTTGGAATACAATTGAGACTTGTAACATATAGGTACCTACATACTAATATATCAATTTATTTGCATTCCGTTACCGATATTATTGATAATAAATTAAATGCAACAAGAAATAAAATGTTTTATTACATCCAATTTCATGTTCCTAACATTGATTATAGTATTTTGTGTGGCAAGTGTGGAAAACAACTAATTATGTTGCGCATGAAGTTGCCGCATGAGCTGAAGGCTTATGGTGCATTCACACTTGTACTCGTGTGAATGCATCATAAGCTGAGGCGAATGCGGCAACCTCACGTGCGATGTAATTCGTTGTCTTACGCACATACCACATACAATATTTTTTGTAATGCCTATCGCAAAAGTTCGATTTGAGATTACAAAATTAATAAAATTGTAATTAAATTTAAATAAGATGGTTTCGCACTTTTTGATTTGACAATTCATCAAAATATGTCATTAAGACATTTTTCGAAAATAAGGTTGTATTTTTAGATGCTCTCCATTCTATAAATTTTTCATAAATGTTCGTATATTTATCTCTCGATTTCTTCAGTAGTAAATACTCTGTGGCAGATCCAGCTGCTTCTACGAGTTTCACCGGCGTGGACGGTCTTGGACACTCGTTTTCTTTATCCATTTTATCCTTTTTGAATGATGACAGTTGTAACGAATTGACGTTTTGTTACGTTCAAGTTTGTTATGTCAGTCGAAAATCGAAAAAGAAGAATCGTGATTTTTATACATCAATCGTGAAAAAAAGGAGGTTTTTTACCGCACTAGTGCGGTAAAGTAAGGCATACATTGAATCGTTGAGAAATAAGCCACTTTCCGCACGCTAAACAGCAATCGAAAATCGAACTTTTGCCACAGGCGTTGCAAAAATAATATTTATTAGTAAAAAACATTTTTAACGCAATTGAAATCTATATTTTCAATATCAGGCAGCGGAATTGAAAGCATGGCATATAGAAATTATAGAAAAACCAATAATGACAACAGATGTTTTAGTTTTTAAAGTGGTTAAGGACGTTCACCGTCGTTATAATCGTCGTTAAATCGTTCACCGACGGTTATAATCGTAGCCAAAATTTTATACTCTAAATCGACGTGAAAACATCCGAATATATACGGTTACAGGCTGAAAACTTTTGGACAGTTCTGTCCCTCACACACAGAACAAAAGACTATTCTGTCATTTTTCTCCTGCAGTCGCTTCTTTACGTCGAATAATCGTGAAAATCGAGGTTTATTTATTATTATATTTCTAAATCTAACGGTCAATAATTTCGGGTTTTTTTTACTAATATTCCTAAAGTGTTCTTCTACTATATATCCGTTTTTCATCACTTTCTATAGATTTGTTCTAATTATTAAAATTCAAAATACGAGATTTCCGTCTGCTTTGATGTGTATCCAATACATGTAAAAAATACAATTTTTTATAGCGAATATCTCGACTTTGGTACGGGCACGGTTCTTACAATTGAGGAGGTGTATAGATAACACTATTAATAGTATATGGTCCAAATTTTAAGCAAATACATAGAAAATTGATTTACCGGTGAACGTCCTTAAGTTTAATGAAGTAGGTCCTATGTAAGCGACATAATCTTCGATATATCGTAATACAGCTGTATACACAAAAACATTTAATATCAATGTTGTTAAAATAAAAAGATTTTAAAAATATTAGTAAAAAAGCTTCAAATTTATTTAACTATCACTATTACATTTTACTAACAATAAGTACTATATAAAAATTATCCTTAATGATCGATAAATTTCTCAATGTAAACATAAAATTACGGAATTACAAAATTACACAATTTTGATATTAATTTCTTTTAACATATTTTCTATTAACATCTCTATAAAAAAAGTTTTATTTTTATAATTATACATAAATTATTATATAAAAAATATATAGAGAAATTATATATATACATAAAAGTGAGGCGTCTGAAAGACTCTTTAAAATTAAAAGATTAGAATTTTTATTAGCCCGTTTGCGAGATATGTAAACTCTAATCGAGATATTATTCTTATTATTTTTATTTATTGTAACATTATGACAATATTTACCCCAACTCATGAGAGATCGTAATTGATCTTTATTAGTTAGACAGTAAAATTAATTTATGATCTCGGTTAATTCTGCATTTACACAACTTCAATTACACGACTTTATAATTATGATAAAATATTCATTCGTTCACATAGGCCTAGTTTACACCGGACCGTTTGGTACGCGTATCAAGTACCTACTATATCCGTATCAAATCTTGGTTTACACCCTTACTTTCATTATTATTATAATGTTGTATTATGTAATACTTTCGCGCGCGCGCGCGTGTGTGTGTTTATCATAATATAAAACAATTTTTTTTTGTTAAATTAATTCTCACGATATTACCTAATTTTATTTAACACATCGATATGCTGTGTGTGTCAATTTTAATTTATATTTCTATTCACATATTTCTATTTGCACAATGTATAATGCAATAATTTAACTTATCTTATTCATGTCAACTTACTAAAAGTCGTTCTCGATTTATTGATATTTTATTGCGTTACATTAGCATTAGAACATGCATTTTATTGTTATGAGAAACTTATTACCAGAAACCTGTTATCAGAAACTTAAAAAATTAAAAAATTGTTTATTACTAAAATTAATAAATCTAAAATTAATCTTGTTTAACGTGACATCAATTATATCCCCTAATAATCTTTGCTCATGCGATTCGTCTAATCTAATTGCCTTAAAGAGAAAGTCCAACAACTAAATCGAACATGAAAGGCTCGATGAAATCGAGCACGAATTTTCTTGGGCTTTTATGCCAAATCGAGCTCCCAATTTCGATTGTGAAAGTCAAAAATTCCTCTTACCGTTTTAACGAAGAAGTTACGCTATGTCCGTAATGTGCGTTGGGTTTCGCTCGATTCCGAGTTTTTAGACTTCTGCTTTTGTCGTCGCTATGACTTTTTATCAAGAGCACACCCGAAACTGATTTGATGGCGGCGATGGCAACAATGGCCACGGCGATGACGACGACGGCGAAAGCACGACGATGGGGTAGTCGACACGATACGCCTGTGTCGTGAATGCGCAATGCAGACCAGAAACGCTGCGCCGCGACGCGTAAGGGAAGTTGGAGAACCGCCCTCCTCTCACCCTCACACAAACACCCTCGCATGTTCAGCGAGAGCTCCTGATCGCATTCTAATATAATCCGAGTTTTGAACGATTGGAATTATTTTAATAAATATACCTGTGCGCGCGTACACACACACACACACACACACACACACACACACACACACACACTCACGATAGTCCTTTCTCTTATTTAATAGATGTTTCGATAACTTTTACCAACAGACCAAGAAAATAGTTTTCAAAAATATTTTAAATGTTTAAAAATATTGAAAAAAATGTTGAAAGAATGCAACTAATTGTTGAGATATTGACAAGAATGGAGCAGATGTAAAAAGATGCAAACATTGGAAAATCAAAGAATTAACTTATTGTTAGTTAATATTAATTAAATTTATATTATTTTCTAATATATTTAATTCAATAACTGGAAATTATCGCATGCTATAATTTTTTAATTATTTTTACAAAAGTATTGTTAAAAATAATTATTAAACCGTATCGTTAAAATTAGCACAAACGTACTTAATTTCGAAGTTCACAGTAGAACTAACTGCATTAAAAAAAGTGTATTAAATTTTAAAAGCATAAATACGAAGTACTACGTATCATAACATATTGTACACGTAGAATAAAAGCATATACATATAGTGTAAAATACTGCTAAATATTGTCTTGTTTACACGGAAAAAAATAATTTGCTAGTACAACAGATTTTATGCTGTTGTAGCAAAATCTGTCCGTTATTATATGGACAACAAAACGATTAGTTAAGAGTACTAATTGCTATTTGCTGGATATAATTTTGCTAAATCTACGAATTATTTTTCTGTAAGAACAAATTAGTTCTTGCTTGGTTATCATATTTTTTTGCTGTATTAACAATATAATTTTGTTACATGAGTAAAATTATATTTCTACAATACTACATGAGTAATATAATCTCTTCCGGCATTCCCCAACTATCTAGCAGACCTCGAATTATTGCTACACATACACGCAGATTAATAGAACAGACAAATATCATTTGAAAGCATTCGCAAGAGTCGCATGCTTTTAAGTGATATTTGCATCCAGAAAAATTATTTCTTGAAGAAACAAAAATTTTGTTGATGTATCAAAATTTTCTTGTTGTTACCAGGGTTCGAAATAATGCATTACTTTTTGTAATGTATTACGGTTTCATTAAAGATTATTTTTTTAATAACCAATACGAAGGTTTTCAATTACGCATTACTTTTTAAATAATTAGTGCGACGTTTTTCATTACGCATTACTTTTTAAATAATTAATGCGATTTTTTTCATTACGCATTACTTTTTAAATAATCAATGCAATTTTGTTCATTACGCATTATTTTTTAACCCGTTCCGGTCACACTGGGTGGAATCGACCCAAGCGTTTTTTTTGACTTCGAAAACGACCCAGTAAACCATAGAAATGGGCCTTGTGCCGCCATCTACAGGTAGTCGGGACCTTTAAGTATCGATCCCCGTCGGTGGTATATTTTTCGGCCCGTTAGTTCTCTCGCTTTTTCATTTTTCCGCAAAAAATCGCACCTTCATACCTCAAAATAAATATACTTTTTGGAACGGCCGCATAAACTGCAATAATCAGTGAAAAGTGCATCATCTGAGGATGAAAAAACCGTTTGAAAAATTAAAATATCTTAAAAATTAAAAAAGTTACATTAGTTTTTGTGAAAAAGTTACTTTTCCGACTTTTTTTTTCAACAATTTTTTTACATATGTTAAATTAATTTTTTGGAAATCAAACCTATACAGTCTTTTTAAGGAAGACTTAAACTACAACAGAATATTTTTTTTTTTTAAAGGTCACCTACAATTTTTTATACACTTGCAAACACGCTTGGGTGGATTCCACCCAAGTGTGACCGGTACGGGATTCTCGGGAAGTGTGACCGGAACGGGTTAAATAATCAATGCTGTTTTTTCCATTACGCATTACTTTTTAAATAATTAATGCGATTTTTTTCATTACGCATTACTTTTTAAATAATTAATGCAATTTTTTCCATTACGCATTACTTTTTAAATAATCAATGCGATTTTGTTCATTACGCATTACTTTTTAAATAATTAATTTGATTTTTTCCATTTCGGATTACTTTTTTAATAATTAATGAGTAAAAAAATAATTACTTTTTAAAAAATTAATAAGTAATGCATTATTTTTTAATTTGAATTTTCATTACTCTGAATATATGTAACGGTATTCACGGTGGGGTTAGGATTGCAATAAAGAATAGCGTCCATAACCTATTGTCACTGGCAACGATTGCATTACTTGCAATCATTTGAGATCACTTGAGATCATTTGCGGATTTAAATTTTTCGTTGCCTACTGGAAATCCTAAAGGTAGAAAAGATTATTTTTTCTATTACTTTTGTCACATATACTTAGTCCCTCTGCTCTAAAGAAAACTAAATTTTTTATTTCTTAATCTTTATTAGGCTATAAGTATATTGGACGAACTTGTTTTTCGGGAGTTCATGGAATCCCTTGAATATGGATTCCAACATCTTATTAGCGATTATTGGCATACAATTGAAGAAGTGGAGAAAGGCGAAGCAAACGCTTCAACACCGGAAAATTAGAAAACCGAATATAGCGAAACTCATTGCACTATGGAGACTTCTAGTACAGCGTGAAAAAAAAAGAAAGCCGAAGAATATGGGTTTGCCCAACATTCACACAATTGCGAAGATATTTGCAAGGAGCAAGTGACAATCTGGTCAAAGAAATGGAGCTACAAGACCAGGAAATGTTCTACAATTACTGTAGAATGTCTACAGAAATGTTTGATCAGTTGCTGAGTATAGTTGGGCCTTTCCTTGAAAAACAGATTGTTGTTCGAGACCCAATACCGGCTCGCACACGGCTCCTGGTGTGTTTGCGTTACTTAGCCTCCGGTGGACAGTATGACCTCAATATCCTATGCATTTAGAATTGGAGTAACCACTGTTTCAAAAATTGTTTCTGAAACGTGCAAGGTATTGTGGAATTGTCTCCACGAATCTGTAATGCCACCATTGAACGAAGAGGATTGGTTGAGAGTCGCGGATGAATTTGAGATAAAATGGAATTTCCCACATTGTATAGGTGCGATAGATGGCAAACACGTTGTGATTCAAGTGAGTTCTTTTTTTTAGAATTTATTTGTTATTTGTGTATACTGAGAAGTGCTAGAAGATTAATCCGTGATAAACATTTCTGTTTGTTTTTCAGGCACCACCGCATAGCGGGTCGGTATATTATAACTACAAAGGGGCTCATAGTATTAGTTTGTTAGCAGTTTCGGATGCCAATTACTGCTTCACACTAGTCGACATTGCAGCCGAGGGTAGACAGAGTGATGGAGGTATCTTTGCGAACTCAAAGTTTGGTCAACGTTTTGAAAGAAATGAAATAAATTTGCCACAACCGAGTGAAATAGAACCTAGCGGACTCCCTTTACCATATGTGTTAGTGGCAGATGAGGCATTCGCACTGAAGCAGTATATGATGCAACCGTACCCTCGAAGTTACCGATTAACTCGTCAGAAAAAAATACTTAATTATCGTCTGAGTCGATCGAGAAGAGTGCATTTTGAATTCTGGCGGCACGACGGCGAATCTATCGGCGGCCAATAATCTCGTCCATTTCCACTGCAGTGAAAATTGTCCAAGCGACTACATGCTTACACAATTTTGTAATCAAGAATGAAAACAAGTTGCAGAACTTCCAAAGTCGGTACACTCGAACTGGCACAGATGATGAAACCTCGATTGGCGGTGCATTGCAAGAAATTAACAATGCTGGCCGAGCTAACGCACACTCGACTTGCTTCCAGAATCCGGGACGATTTTGCGTCATACGTTGAACACGGCGGAGCAGTACCTTGGCAGTGGCAAAAAGTTTTTAACAATGATTTTTAATAATACACTTTGAATCTTTCTACATGAAAATGATAAGACTAAAACGTTAGCAAGTCCCAAGATAATTGTTACAGGTAATATCTTGTATGTATAAATTTATTAATAAAAGAAGTTCAGTTCAATGCATATTTATTCAACAATTAACATTTTAAAATATACATCATATATGTTATTATACTTTGTGCGTATACACTTATTATAATATACTGTATATATTTGCTTAACTAATATCACGCGTTTGTTTGTACTTTTGTTCTCGGCGATTGTCCGCAAACACACACACGCACGTCACTTCATCAGTTACGCGAGAAATTGGATTTGGCGTATCGGCAATAGCGTAAAACGCGTAAAGCAACTAGGCATATTTGCGTATGATAGTTGAAATGATTTGATTGGCTGATGTGGTTTGGCGTAAGTTACGCGTACGCTGGCGTACGGATCTTACGCCGCATGGAAAAGCAGCCTAACAATACCTATAGACTGCATTCCGATATTTACTGTCAGTACTGTAAATCAATATTTCTCTATATTTTACGTCACGTATACTACTTATAGATTTTCAGTACTGAGAATTGCTGACAGTAAATATTGGAATGTAGCCATAATCCTCGCCATAATCTCTGTCTGCGCAGGTTTGGTCTCTGGGCTCTCTCTCTCTCTTTCTCTCTCTCTCTCCATTTGTTTAAATAATATTTTGGTAATACTGAAGGAGAGGGGCTTTTTCACTGATTTGGCTGAAACTTCACAATCTTGTGTATTTTGGCACGTAAAACACGAATCTAGCAGAAAAAAGCGTCGCTCTGTCCCGCGAAGCAAGATTTAATAGTTAAAGTTGACGACTATCAACAGGTTATGAATCCTGTCATACCGATGAGATGTAGCGACTATGGGTCCGTTTCGTTTCACGCATTGAGCGCATAGATCGCATTCAATGGCCTAGTTTACACCAACCGTTTGATACGCGTACCAAGTACTATATCCGTATTAAGGATGTATTGGAGGTACAATCTTAGACAAAAGTGCATAAAATTTGAAATACTCGAATAGCTACGCCTAACGCATAGTAAATCTAGATGTAAGATACTCAAATGATAGTAGGAGTCTTATTTTTACTCCTAGAAAGGTATTTTTTACTTTACAAATGTTTTTTCCAGTATTATTTGCGATTTTTGTCATTTATGAGCCTAAACTTTTGGCAGTGAAAATGCCCTGGTTTCAACTTTGCAACATCAAATTATTTCAAAGCGAAAGACATTATTCAGCAGTGCTGATAAACACATGTGACTTTAATAACGTCAAAAAAGATAAATATGTATCATATAAATAATAATTTTGAATATTATTTATTATAAACATTGTTATGCAACTCTCTCAAAAGAGACGTGACAGCGCTGTATGACTCGATTCACGTAGGTTGGCAGCCTTGCACAGTACCAAAACAGTGCGAGACTTGATGCGAGCTGCGAGGTGCGACGTGCGAGGTTATGTCTGTTCGTTTACATTTTTACAATGTCAGACACGAAAAGTTATCGGTGGAAAGGCAAAATAGTGACAAAAGCAGTTTATGAAAAAAGACTCGCTATTTCTTCACGAGTGCAACGGAGACAAAAAGTTAGCTAGAAGTAGCTTTGCTTGCCCAGCTGATTGCGACGTTGCCGCACTTTCACGAGCCATCGAGATACATTCGTGCCGACAGCACAATTATCTCAAGTTATAATTTATTTCTTTAAAACGGTGTAGTGAAGACAATTGAAACTTGGCAGATATTTTCATCTATTCGTATACTAGATGTACAAAAAAATTCAAAATATTGGTAGCGCTCCTTCAACATTTTTTTAGCTGTTTTATTCGTCAAAATCGTCTCTTCCCATAAGAATACGTGTTAAATCAGTGAAAATTAAAATCGTTATATCTCAGCAACCGTTTAGTGGATTCGTTTCTACTTTTTTGTAGCACATCAGGAAGACTAAAAGAACATTCTCACAAATTTTTATCCACTTGGTAGCGCTTTGAAAATACCTCCCATACATCCTTAAATCCGTATCAAATCTCGGTTTACACCGGAATAACCCGAGATTTAATACGGATTTGATATGGATATAGTACTTGGTACGCGTATTAAACGGTCCGGTGTAAACTAGGCCGTGCTGCGCGCATTGATATCGTTTCGTTTTGTTAATGCACATGATGCACGCTTGGAAACAAAACGGCTTTCCATGCGTTTGATGTAAAATCAAAAATGGATGCTACCATGGACGACAAATTAATAACGATAGCCTCATTTTTATTAATAAATTCGAATAACAACGAAAGTAGCAGTAGTGAATACTAACACGGGAAATTCCACAACGTCTTGCACGACCATCGTGTTTGTTGTGATAAAATACGTATTTGCAGTATTTGTCAGAAAAGGTTATATAAAGGGGACAAATATGTATCTGCGCATGCGCGCATTAACTGCTTCAAGTCTGAGCCTGTAGTAGCTGATGCGCGCTTGATGCGAAAGAAGTGGGAGGATTCTAGGGAATCCTATACGCTGCTACGCGTCACCAATGCGCGCATTAGCTAAAACGGAACGCTTGTCTATGGCAGTTCATGCGCTCGATGCGTGAAACGGAACGGACCCTATGAACATGCCTCGCGGCCACATGCGCATGCTCCGTGGCCGCACGCGCATGCAAAAATGCGCGAATTTGAAACGTATGTATGGTCGTGGTCAAAAAGGTTGTCCGACTTTTTTTTATAATTTTTGGAACGCACTCTGTCATGTGAGAGTTGATGGTCCCTGCTCACGGCCATAACCTAAAGTTTCGCAGTGACATATTATTGGAGCAGATAGACAATCTATACAAGGTGTCGGAATAGTTTAAGGGGTCATCTCACTTTGAACGCTCGAAAAATCCGCTATTTTTATGAATTTTTTTTTTGGCAATACCAATGCAGATAATTGAATGAATGTTTTTAGTACTTATTAGGCATGCTTTAAACAACAAAACATATTTTTTGTACAATTTTTAGTCAAGTTTATTTAATGGAAAATACAACAATGCGAACAAGTAAAAAAAAAAAGGTTGGTCCACTGCGGGCATTGTAACTGCTCGTAGAATCATCTGAAACAAAAGAACCAAAAAGATTCTTGATTAGTATGAGTGTCGCTATAGCGTAAACCTCCAGAAATAATTTATCTTTGAAAATTAAAAAATGGTGGAGGTTTAAAGAAAAAAGTTGAATAATATTATTCTTCTTTAAACCTCCACCATTTTTTTATTTTCAAACATAAATTATTTCTGGAGATTCACGCTATAGCGACACTCATACTAATCAAGAATCTTTTTGGTTTTTTTGTTTCAGATGATTCTACGAGCAGTTACAATGCTCGCAGTGGACCAACCTTTTTTTTTTTACTTGTTCGCATTGTTGTATTTTCCATTAAATAAACTTGATTAAAAATTCTACAAAAAATATGTTTTGTTGTTTAAAGCATGCCTAATAAGTACTAAAAACATTCATTCAATTATCTGCATTGGTATTGCCAAAAAAAAATTCATAAAAATAGCGGATTTTTCGAGCGTTCAAAGTGAGATGACCCCTTAAAATACCAAAAGAAGTATAAGCACGTGTATTTTGACGCAAGGAACAAAGCCAGTCATAAAGAGGAAAAAAGAGAAGAGGAATATGAGCAGAGAATGGTAAGTAAAATGACCAGTGACCAATATTAGAAAAAAAATGTAAGAAATAATAATATACCCATATAAATATTTATATACCTATATAAATAACTTTAGACAAACAATTTTTATTAACAATTATCAATGACAATAAAAAAATGCATAATTATGACATAAAATATATAATTAAAATAAATAAATACAATAGCATATAATAAGTAATAACTATTGCAGTAATTGTTATGCACTTAAAGCAAAAGAAATGACATTGTATGCAGAATTATTTTCAAGAATTCTAGTATATTATACATATTAGGCACATCATATATAGTTTCAGGAGGAGAAGCGATGAGATTAAGCAAAAATGTTATGCAAGAAATTGTTGGTGCATTCCCTGGTATAGATGAGGCAATGAGCTATGCAGAAGTTATGAAGTAAATTTGCCATTTTTATATTTCTTATTTTTGTAAAACATTAATAGGATAATCTACCTTTCTAGTAAACTAAAATTGTAGATACATCTGAGATCTTCTATTCTCTATTTTCTTTTTTTTTTATTTTAATTCCTTTACATGCTGGTTCTAGGCTTGTAAAAGGAATGAACTTCTCTGTTGTGGTGTTTGATACTGCACCTACTGGGCACACATTGAGGCTACTATCGTTTCCGCAAGTGGTTGAAAAAGGATTGGGAAAACTAATGCGTTTAAAAATGAAGATTAGTTCCTTTATCACACAAGTTAGAATTAATCCATGCTATTTTGAGTATTTTTCCTAAAATTAATACATATTAGGTTTATCAAGTGTCCTCCCCGAATTATTTAAATTAAAAAAAGATTGTTCTTTTATAGATAAGTTCGTTGTTGGGATTAACGGATTTCAATGTAGATACATTCTCCAATAAGATGGAGGAAATGCTTGCTGTCATTCGACAAGTTAACGAACAGTTCAGAAATCCCGATCAGACAACGTTTATATGTGTTTACATAGCAGAATTTTTGTCGCTTTATGAGACAGAACGACTTCACAAGAATTAACAAAATATGGTATTGATACCGATAATACTATAGTGAACCAACTGTTATTTTTGAAAGATGGAGATAGTCCTTGTCGGCTGTGTCTTGCAAGGCATAAAATTCAAGATAAATATCTAGAGCTATAATATTATCACTATAATATTATCGGTATCAATACCATATTTTGTTAATTCTTGTGAAGTCGTTCTGTCTCATAAAGCGACAAAAATTCTGCTATGTAAACACATATAAACGTTGTCTGATCGGGATTTCTGAACTGTTCGTTAACTTGTTGAATGACAGCAAGCATTTCCTCCATCTTATTGGAGAATGTATCTACATTGAAATCCGTTAATCCCAACAACAAACTTATCTTATAAAAGAACAATCTTTTTTCAATTTAAATAATTCGGGGAGGATACTTGATATACCTAATATGTATTAATTTTAGGAAAAATACTCAAAATAGCATGGATTAATTCTAACTTGTGTGATAAAGGAACTAATCTTCATATTTAAACGCATTAGTTTTTCCAA
The DNA here is from genome assembly GCA_035220615.1 of Leptothorax acervorum. Lineage (NCBI taxonomy): Eukaryota > Metazoa > Arthropoda > Insecta > Hymenoptera > Formicidae > Leptothorax > Leptothorax acervorum. The sequence goes on from JASTWQ010000401.1 coordinate 93,559, forward strand.
TCCTTTTTCAACCACTTGCGGAAACGATAGTAGCCTCAATGTGTGCCCAGTAGGTGCAGTATCAAACACCACAACAGAGAATTTCATTCCTTTTACAAGCCTAGAACCAGCATGTAAAGGAATTAAAATAAAAAAAAAAGAAAATAGAGAATAGAAGATCTCAGATGTATCTACAATTTTAGTTTACTAGAAAGGTAGATTATCCTATTAATGTTTTACAAAAATAAGAAATATAAAAATGGCAAATTTACTTCATAACTTCTGCATAGCTCATTGCCTCATCTATACCAGGGAATGCACCAACAATTTCTTGCATAATATGTTTGCTTAATCTCATCGCTTCTCCTCCTGAAACTATATATGATGTGCCTAATATGTATAATATACTAGAATTCTTTAAAATAATTCTGCATACAATGTCATTTCTTTTCCTTCAAGTGCATAACAATTACTGCAATAGTTATTACTTATTATATGCTATTGTATTTATTTATTTTAATTATATATTTTATGTCATAATTATGCATTTTTTTATTGTCATATTGATAATTGTTAATAAAAATTGTTTGTCTAAAGTTATTTATATAGGTATATAAATATTTATATGGGTATATTATTATTTCTTACATTTCTTTTCTAATATTGGTCACTGGTCATTTTACTTACCATTCTCTGCTCATATTCCTCTTCTCTTTTTTCCTCTTTATGACTGGCTTTGTTCCTTGCATCAAAATACACGTGCTTATACTTCTTCTGGTATTTTAAACTATTCCGACACCTTGTATAGATTGTCCATCTGCTCCGATAATATATCACTGCAAAACTTTAGGTTATGGCCGTGAGCAGGGACCATCAACTCTCACATGACAGAGTGCGTTCCAAAAATTATAAAAAAAAGTCGGACAACCTTTTTGACCACGACCACGATATACTTATAATGCATATCGCTTGGCTTTTGATGATAAGTATTTTAAAGTACATGCGTGGACAGAAGAGCGGGTTCCACACGGGTCGGGGGGGCCTTCGGTCACCCACCCGCACCCCCCTGTGCGGGGTGGACCTCGCTTTACAACTTAGCATGTAGTAGAGTAAAGGTGCCTATTATGAGACATGTGCCCAATATGAGACCCCACGCTATTTTACAAACGCGACATCTTTTTTCCATAAACGTTATTGCCTCACGTTGGTAACGGATGATCGTCAAATGTTATGTTAGTGGCAGCCGCGTAGCGCATGTGAACGGTTGTATATACAAAAAGTTTGCTTTCGCTGCCATCGAAATTTTTCAATGTACTACCTTAAAGGTTTGTAAACAATATAATTTAATAGCAATGTTTTTTGATATTCATGTTTAACAAGTAATTAACATTAGGTATAACCGTTGTACCTAGGTGTTTGGTCATTATCTTAGATATTTTACACGCATAGCTTCAACGTTTTTATGATTTGTGTAGTTCTCAATATGAGATACCTCATATTATACCTCATATCTTAATATTCTAAGTGTGTTCTTTTTTATTTGGTTTCCTATGAGATACCATCTTATATTAATCCCGTATTAGACTACCGACTGCAAAGGCCGACCGAGACTGCCGACTTGAAAAACAGATTTCAATCTAAACGCGAGTTGGCTGATCCAGTCACTCGGCACCTCATTGTAATGGGTCTACTAATAAAGAGTCGGCAGTCGTAGTCGGCAGTTCGGATCGGAATTTGCGGTCGGTAGTCTGATACGGGCTTTAGAAAACCCCACTGTCTCATATTGGAATACCTTTTTTCAAACAGGCAAATTCTGCAAGCCTGGAAAAAAATCATAGAAAATAAAATACGTACTTCAGCCGTTAATGCACTTTACTGGTAAAACTTGAATGTTTTAGCTACAGAAACACGTAAAGCTTTTAAGTTAAAAGTTAAAATTTAAAAAATATAAGCTTTTAAGAAAAGGTATCTCATAATAGGCACCTTTACCCTACTTGTAAGCGAAGCCCCCAATGGGGAGTAAAGGGACGGAAAGGGGGTCCAGGGGGCGAAGCCTTCGGCGGGGATGTTTGGGGGGGCGGAGCCCCCCGACTTTGATAAAACACTTTTCTATTACAAAAGCAACATCTATTACAAAAACAAGACTTAATTTGGTGGAAAAATGTGTCGTGAAACAGGCGCAGGCGTTGGTACTGTTGGCTGGGAGGGTGGTTGTGGGGAGAGGGGCAGCATCCTACCTTGCGTAGTGGTCCTGCTAGTCTTTCCTGTATCCATTATTTTTAGTATATTGTAGACTCATCTATTTAGTAAGGCGAAGATTTAATAGACACGTACATATAGATCATACACGTCAAGTGAATGGAACGTCCTACCTTGCGTACGGGGCCTCGCTAATCTTTTCATTAATATTTTTAGTATATGGTAGACTTGTCTATTTAGTAAGGCAAAGATTTAATACATATATTCATTTATCATTAAAATCCAAGTGATACATTATAAGTATACAAACGTTTAAAATTTGCGCACATTTCCAGGTAGCAAAATGTTATGTAAAAGATATTAAAAGAATAACCAAAAAAAGGTGACTTTTTAATTGGCTAAAAGAATGCCTTTTTGCAGGACAAATAGTAAGGCAACCTTAAAACGATAACTTATAGATACCAATTTGATATTAATGCTACCTGAGTAATACATTGGTTATCTTATGGAAAATCCTAAAGGCAACCTTAAAATGATAACATACTTATAGATACCTTATAGATAACTTATAGATACCAATTTGAAATTAATGCTACCTGGGTTTGCATGCGCGTGCGGCCACAGAGCATGCGCATGTGGCCGCGGGGCATGTTTATGGTCGCTACCACAGTATAGCCTGTATGCCAACTCCGTCAATTGTTCTGGTATCTTGGGAGCGACCAATCAGAGGATTTTTGGATGTGTGGTAGTGCAACATGTTGATACGCCGTTTGGCCCACTCATAATAATGGCGGCGAATCGGGAACCGATAGATCAAAGGTGCCGACAGAGAGTCGGCATATTGGTTATACTGTGGTCGCTACATAGACTTATATAGATAGATCGGCCCCTGCCGTAAGAGCACGCGTCGGAAGACCTACGGTGCAGACATAGCCGTGGATATGTTCCTTTCTCTTTCTTCTGATCGCTTGGTGGGGATAGAAGTCTACAGTGGGGACTAGTAGGGAATAGCCGGGCTATAGTCTTCTAATCCCACCAAGCGATCAGAAGAAAGAGAGAGGACCATATCCATGGCTATGTCTGCACCGTAGATCTTCCGACGCGTGCTCTTATGGCAGGGGCCGGTCTATCTATATAAGTCTATGGGTCGCTACCACGAAGTAAGAGAGAAGGAGATCGAACTTCATAGCGCGCGAGTAGCAAAAGTGGTCCCGATTCGTGGCACCCAATTGGGAGGGAGTCCGCTGAAAGGAATGGATTCTTATAGATGGGCGCCATTTTCAACCTATAGTGCATGCAGCATATACTGTAGGATTTTCAGCACTCGTGAACGCACCCCAACCTTACCCGGCCAGCCCGGTCTCCTACTTCGTGTTCAGTTTGTTTACGTGCATTTGCATCGTGAAATCGCGTGCTTCGTGCGTGAAATAGAGTCCGTTGGTGACTGTTGGTGAATGTGTGAATGTATAATAGAGTCCGTTGGTGACTGTTGGTGACTGTTGTTGCTTTTGACGTGGATATTTTGCCGTCTCCTGCTGTCGGATCACGTTATAGAACACGATGCATGCAATAAAAGGGATTTCTTTTTAATGTTTTCTCAGTTTATTTGCCTTTATAATTGCAAATCGGAGTACAGCGACCAGTGACGCAACGTGTATGTACATACAGCACGGAGTAAGAGACCGGGCTGGCCGGGTAAGGTTGGGGTGCGTTCACGAGTGCTGAAAATCCTACAGTATATGCTGCATGCACTATAGGTTGAAAATGGCGCCCATCGATAAGAATCCATTCCTTTCAGCGGACTCCCTCCCAATTGGGTGCCACGAATCGGGACCACTTTTGTTTCACGGAGTTCGATCTCCTTCTCTCTTACTTCGTGGTCGCTACATCTGGTCGGTATGACCATAGATTTAGCATACATAGACCGGCCCTTGTCGTAAGAGGCAGCGTGGGAACATAGACGGTGCAGACATAGGCCGGTATTTATAGTTATTTAAGACCGTCTTAAGTTCAATCTTAAGATGTTATGAACCAATCACAGGACCGTATTAGCATCTTAAGGCATTACTTAAGACGGTTTTGAAGACTATGAATACCGGCCATAGCTTTACTGGACTAGACTTCTATCCCCACCAAGCGATCAGAAGAAAGAGAGAGAACTTCCAGTGAGGTTATGTCTGCACCGTCTATGTTCCCTCTTACGGCAGGAGCCGGTCTATCTATATAAGTCTATGGGCACAGTATTGAGTATATACATTAGCGTAACTCTGTCGGCGCCTTTGATGTTAGTGTTGGCCGAAATGGAGTGCGCATGCGCGAAATAAGTAAGTCCGAGAGAAAGAGAAACGCCGCGTGAGATAGAAAGAAAGAGAGAGAGAGTACTCTGTCGCCATCTGTCGCACGACAACGTGTGCCCGCGCGACAGAGTACTCTCTCCCTCTCTCTTTATCTCACGCGGCACTTATTTATTTTGCGCATGCGCACTCCATTTTGGCCAACACGATATCAGGGAAGTTGCGCTACTGTATGTATATACTGGGGTCGGTAAATGACGCGTCGGTAGCGACGCTACATAAGGTCTTCTCACGCACTTCGAGCTGTTTGGAACCAAAATGGCGACAACAACGCTCAGCTGATCCAAGGTCCGTAGATAGACGCGACGACAGCGCGACGACAGGTACGTCGCGTCTATCTACGGACCTTGAGCTGATCAGCAAAAAAATATAATGTTTAATTTTTAGACAAATGTTAATGTTTACGCTGTTTAAAAGTTAAGTTAAGTTAAAAAACATAAAAATAAATAATACTTGGTCGAAATTAGAAAAATAAACAGCATGCATTCTCAAATATATTAACTAATTTTATTACTAACTCTTAATTATAAACATTGAGTTTTAAAATAATTAGACTAGAAATTAAATGTTCCAATAATCTTATATTTTTATTAATAAACATGTAATTATAATAAAATAATAACGCAAATAATACATTTTTTTCCGCCAGTAATAATTAACAGCAATATCATTTAAATGGACAACTGGCGATTAAAATATTGCAAAAAAAATATTTATTTAAATAATATTGCTATTAAAATAAATATTTGAAAACAATAACAGCATTGCTTTGCAAATAATTTGGATTTTTAGAAAATAGATTGCCTATAAGCACTTTTTGAAGCAAAGGATTTATTTTTCGATAAACGTATTTTCTTTTTTGCTCGTTAACAAAAATAATTTGTCGAATATGAATATATCGACGTAAAATATTGTAGAAGAAATTACAAGGTTTAGTACGTTCCGCACAAATGTTTGAGATTATAGTTAATTCTTTATAAGGTGCCCATTTTTCGATCATTTGTAATAAATGCTCAAATAATCGAGGGTGCAGAACACATCTATCAAAATGCGCTTGCAAATGACCTTCAACTAAAGAAATATAGTTAAATATACCATTTGAAGGATTTTCTAAGAATCCAAAAGAAAGAGCTTTGGTATAAAACGAATACTGACCATTATCATCAGTAAAAGCTTGTAAACAATCACTACAAGCGTATTTTTTTCGTAAAACATAAGAAATTGCACTTCCTAGCACGTTGTTTATAATATTACATTCTAATCTATTCGTTATTGGGGTTACATAAGTGTAATTTTGTGTATTTTTATAAACGGGGGAATACATACAATCCTCTGGCGAAATCCCGTACACTGTACAGTGCCGTACGAGCAGCGCGAATGGCGAACTACGCACACAGTAACAACTGTTGTACGACGTGCACTAATACACAGTCACTGGAACCAAAATGGCGGCCGTGAGAAGACCTTATGTAGCGTCGCTACCGACGCGTCATTTACCGACCTTGGTATGTATATACTGGGGTGCGTTCCGTATGCCGGAGTGTTCATCAGGACGAAGTGTGACGTCACACACCGAGGTTGTCTCTTGAAACGGAACAATTCTTGGACGTTTTTGCAAATGAAAATTGTTATCTACAAATAAATAACATTAAACTTAGATATAAAACTTCAAACATAATATATTCTTTATGTTTATATTAAAACACAAAACTAACAGAACAAAAACATAACCTACAACGCAAATCTACATATATTTGACCGTCGCGCTTGACACCACGCTGTTCTGCGCATGTCAGACGTTTTTCGTCGGAGTCCCGAGCACGACGAAAAGTTGTCGCCCGGGCGTTTGGAAATTGTGAAACGGAACGCGGTTATGACGTCATACCTTGGTAAACGGAACGGTTTTGGACAAAAAGTTGTCGTCCGGACGTTTATACGTGAACGCACCCCTGTGCTATGGGTATGACAGGATTCATAACCTGATAGTCGTCAACTTTAAAAGTTAATATCTCGCTTCGCGGGGCAGAGCGACGCTTTTTTCTGCCAGATTCAGTCGTTTTGTGCAAAAACGCGTCGATTAAGTCTAAGTTTAGCAAAATCGGTGAGGAAGCCTCTCTCCTTTAGTATTACTAATATCTTTTTGGGTTTTCTTTCTATTTTTCAGAAAATATCGAGTAAATTTACATACATTATACATATACATATACAATACATAATGTCCTCAAACCTACTAATAAGTTATAGAACAATCAATATTGTACAATTAATAACAATGACTTTTAATTGATGTGTAAAAATCACTTTAGGTGATCGTTTATGCAAAAAAATCAGGTGACTATTTCCGGGTTAATATAAAAGTAATTTTATAGTCGTCATATACACGATATACAAGGTATTTATCGGGATATACGTATGGGAAATGCACATATTATATATATACGATATATACCTACCTATAAATTTAGTATGTGTGAGGTATTAATAAGAGCCCATGGTACACACATATACTCTAAAGAATTATTGTTACAAAATTCAGTAAGACGATTTTCTTCTGTAATATATATTTTTTCTGTAATATATATCATGTGTACAACGTTAATGTAACCTAGTGAAGTTCTCTTTGTGCGGAACAACATTGATTTATGGCTGGAAAAGATGTAAGAAAAATATTTGAAGCTGAGAATCAAGCCGAGATCGGATTTGAGACGCGACAAAGGTTACGTTTCGCATCGCCTTTATATGTGAAAATAAATTCTGGTGAAATCTGTTGTGTAAATTCTTGCAAAAGTAGTCGTTACTGACGTTTTAACCTATCCCATTTCTTGCTAGAAATTTTTAAACATAAGTACCCTTTTTTAAAAAATAACATTCAAAATGTATATATAATCACAAACAGATATTCCATAAATGTCTTGCAAATATCTATAGATCTTTCATAAATATGAATCTTTCCTCCGTTCCTTTATCTTTTGGTTTCTTAAGTGATAAGTGTAACTCTAATGTGTAATGACTTTTACTATTATTTTGCAGTTAACATTTTTTTGCGATATAATAAAATTTAGATAAAAAAGGAATTTTGCAATGACGCACTCCTAAATATACCATAAGATAGGATGGGATGCATTAGCGGATTATAATTTTGCGTATTATTGTAAAAAATAATTAATGTAAAAATGATTTATAAATTAGGAAATTTAATTTTAATTTATACAATTTTAATCTCAAATAAATTTTTTTACAGATTTGAAGTTTCCTTACTTCAATTAACGTGTATGAAACGAACAGGTATCTTTTTCAAGTTATATTGGCGAATTATTTTCGCTGTCTGTTGGGCAACATTTTTGTTACCTTTTGTCGTGGTATACGATTCCTCGGTAAATAAATCCGAAAAAAATCTTTTCTATTACTAGAGTATAATATTATAATATTAAAATTTAAAGTGTCTAAAAAGGTTTAATTGTGTAAAAATGTCTTTAAACGTAACATTAATTGTGTATGAGAGAAAAACATCTTTTGTAACTTTCAAAAATTTTAACGCTGGATTGAGCCGCTTTATGTAACCGTGTTGTATTAATAAGTTTTCAACTAATTGCAAATAGCGTATAGCCAACTAATAATGAGTAAAGCGCTACGACGGAAACGTTGCATGTTGCACGTTTAAATCTTATTTTTTCAACTTTTTTTATTTGCATTGAAGCGGATTGTTGTATAACCGTATTTTTATTATTTTTAACAAACAAAAATTAGTATATTTTGTAATTATAAATTATATTTGCGGCAGTCACAAATGTACAGGATTTAGAGTACCAATTAAAACAGTTGTAGATATATCTGCCACAAGACAGCATACGACGTACGACTCACTTCCAGACTGTATCTCCGCATGTATCTACGCCAGAGGAGGTACTACACCATATTAAAAATAGGTGTGTAAGGTTATTCCCAATTCCATGTTGTATTTGCAGTAACATTGTAATCAGTTTCGTGCATGCTCATTATCATTGCATACGTTCAGTTTTATTTAATTTCAACGCCTGCTTCTAGGTGCTTAACTTTTTCTGTCAATGAATGCAGAAATGAAAATCGTAGCAAAAGTGGAAATTAAATAATTTAAAATTTCTTTATTGCATAGCATATAAATTTTGTAGTTGCAAAATATACTAATTTTTCTTTGTTAAAAATAATAAGAACACGTTGCACAATAATCCGCTTCAATACAAATAAAAAAAATAGAAAGAATAAGTTAGAGAACCTGCAACATGCAACGTTTCCGTCGTAGCACTTTAATTATCCAGTCGCCACTTAGCTGAAAACTTGATGATACACAGTACATAACATAGTAGGATTAGTAGATACATAAAAATCATGGAAAACTCATTAATTTAAACTCATTTTTTTCGCGAATGTTTGAGAGTTGCATCGAATGGCTTTACCATAGAAAATGGAGGAAGCCATCTCTGGTACACCCTTGTTAATATTTCTGTTAGAATATTTCTGGAATATATAGTATTTTATCTTGATTTAATTCCATATATTAGTTAAATAATTAATGTAATAATGTTAATATGTTTTGGTTGTATTTCTCTATATTGCACAGGAAGTCAGATGTGCCTATATTGTGCTGCTAGTAGCCGGATACTGGGTGACAGAATGTCTACCAATAGCAATTACATCGTTAATACCCATAGTGTTGTTTCCGCTATTCAGCATTCTTAGCACTCAGGAGACATGCACTTGCTACATGAATGATACCATCATGGTCTTTATTAGTGGTCTGATACTTGCAATCGCCATTGAACATTGCAACCTGCATCTGCGGATTGCTTTAATCGTAATGAAAACGCTTGGGTGCAGTCACGCGAAGCTGCTCGGTGGCCTTTGCACTGTGACCACTTTCATATCCATGTGGATCGCAAACGCGGCGGCCACCGCTATGATGGTACCCATCGCCTTCGCCGTACTTCGCGAATTGGAGAGGGTTGGTGCACTTATATATATATATATATATATATGTATATATGTATATATAGTTATATATGTGTGTATATATATATATATATGTATATATACATAATGTAGCTTATAATGTAACAAAAAAAATAGATAAATAATTCTACAGAAATGAATAATCATTCTTAATATGATAATTTTTTATATTTATAATACAATTTAAAAAATACTCAAAATATTCACAATTACATCACAATTTTGAGAAATTAAACTTAAAAAGTTAAAATAATAAAAAAGAAGCATCTGGACATCAAATCCACCATAACATAAGTACCTATAATATATTGAAAAAAGTTTAATTAAAATTTAGTCGAATTGGTTAAGACGCCCGAACGGAATGCGGGAGATTCCAGGTTCGAACCCTGGCTGGGGTAATATTTTTCGCAATAAGTTTTTACAGTGATTTTAATATTAAATCGATATCGATTTAATTAGGGAAGGGAGAGGGAATTTCTAAGTTTCCAATAATAACTGTGTTTTAAGTCCGACATTAATCGGCGCGCAGTTAATATGTTGGAAAATACGCGTATTTAAATACACATAGAAAATAATATTAAGCTGCCTAAGATCCAAGCTTAGACCGTATGGCTATTCCTTTGTATTGATTTTAACGGTCTTAACATATATTAATTGTTTATTCACGTCGCCTGAGAGACGTTCAAATTATTATTATCCGGTTATTGCGATAAATATTACCACATGCCCCGGTAGTCGAATTGGTTAAGAAGACGCCCGAACGGAATGCGGGAGATTCCAGGTTGGAACCCTGGCTGGGGTAATATTTTTCGCAATAAGTTTTTACAGTGATTTTAATATTAAATCGATATTGATTTAATTAGGGAAGGGAGAGGGAATTTATAAGGTTCCAATAATAACTGTGTTTTAAGTCCGACATTAATCGGCGCGCAGTTAATATGTTGGAAAATACGCGTATTTAAATACACATAGAAAATAATATTAAGCTGCCTAAGATCCAAGCTTAGACCGTATGGCTATTCCTTTGTATTAAAATTTAGTTATTAGAATTTTTAACGAATTTAGAACGCTTAACAATGATCTGTTGTGAAAATTAAGTAAATATGATGGTAAATATGGCGAATAAGCAACATACGTACTATATAAAGGTCACCTTTATATAGTACATTTTAATAACCACAAGGTTATTAAAATATTAACAAAAAGAGTTTCATAAATATGTATACTCCATCCAACGAGAGACCATTAGTGGATCGGACGAGATTTCGTCCGTTTCGCGCAGGTCTCCGCCCGTTACAGAACGTGGTACGCCACGCTCTAGGAACTTTACCCGCACTTTGCCCGTTTATGCGCAGAACCACTAAAGCCCCTTGCACAATGCTAGGCAACAGGCAATAGGAAGAGGGAACAGAAATCAGAAACCTTGTATTTATGCAGAATAGATGATGACACAGGCAATAGACACAGAATTTCCGTTACGTTGGAAATTCTGTGCCTATTGACTGTTGCCAACCAATCATATCGTTCGAATTTTTTAGGTTTGTATTGACGAATTTGAGGTTATTTCCTGTTCCTATTGCCTGTTGCCTGTTGCCTAGCATTGCGCAAGGGCCTTAAGGGACATGGCACACAAAAAAAACTTAAGCTGTAAAACGTAGGCAGTAAGCAAATCAGCCAATCACAGTCCAGAACTTAAGATATAACTTAAGCGCTAGCAAATCCAAACTGTTGATTTCCTTACTGCCTACGGTTTACTGCTTCAGTTCTTTTGTGTGTTATGGCCCTGATGGTTTCTAGTTGGACGGAGTATAGAACGTATAATTTTTCGACACAAAATGTACAATTAATAATGGTAAACAGTACACATATGTGTATACAGCCCTCTTTCCACACTTCCACCCATTCATCTTGTGATGTAGAGGGTGCAGTCCATAGACTATATAGATAGACCGGCCCTAGAGTCTTAGATATCAGAGAAGCTACATTGAAAATTTGGGCCTTTACGGCTATATATTGAAATTTTAACGGAGCTTGTCTCTATTTCTAGTTTGTTTGCAAGATACAGACCGTCTATAACTGTATATCTATATACATTGAATCTTATTTATTTAACCATAGTAGGAAACAATATGGCGATTTATCACGTGATTTACTTAGCTAATCAGACCATTATGTTTAATGCGTAGACTTATGTAGATAGACCGGCCCCTGCCATAAGAGCACGCGTCGGAAGACCTACGGTGCAGACATAGCCGTGGATCTGTTCCTCTCTCTTTCTTCTGATCGCTTGGTGGGGATAAAAGACTATAGCCCGGCTATTCCCTACTAGTCCCCACTCTAGACTTCTATCCCCACCAAGCGATCAGAAGAAAGAGAGAGGAACAGGTCCACGGCTATGTCTGCACCGTAGGTCTTCCGACGCGTGCTCTTACGGCAGGGGCCGGTCTATCTATATAAGTCTATGGTTCAATGTCGCTTCTCTGATATCTATGGTGGCATTCGTTTACGCAGTGGCTGCCGCAGATTTCGTTCGTTTACCTTGTTTAACACTCGGTGAACAAGGTAAACAAGCGACATCTGCGGCAGCCACTGTGTAAACAAATGCACCCTATGACTCTAACCGGCCCCTGCCGTAAGAGGCAGCATGGCAGCATAACGGTGCAGACATAGCCTCACTGGTGGACCTCTCTCTTTCTTCTGATCGCTTGGTGGGGGTAGAAGTCTATAGGTAGGAAAGAGAGAGGTCTACCAGTGAGGCTATGTCTGCACCGTAATAATGCTGCCACGCTGCCTCTTACGGCAGGGCCGGTCTCTCTATATAAGTCTATGGTGCAGTCCCATGAAGCTTATCGCGGATTGCGCGTATCAAACATCTGACCAATCCATAGACCTAGGATAAGATAGACGGAGCGTAAGCTGCTACTATGGACAAGGGGGGTTATAGGATAGCGCGGGAGGGGAAATAGAGCCAAGCCTCGGCAAAGTTCGGTTAGACTCGGGGACGTTCGGACCACGTTACGCGCGCGTGAATCGAAGTTCTAAGTCGCATGACGAATATGACGATCGCGAACGTGGTCGCCGTTCGGACGCAAGTTGCGGACAAAGTTGCTGAACAACCTGAGCAAACAAGAAGAAGAAGAATCGAAGTTCTAGCCGTTGCCGTTAGGCACCCGTTAACAACCTTAGCCACAACCGTTTGTACGGCTATAAACAACCATGAAAATTTGTGTTGTGGCCAGTTGCAACAACCGGCTAGGAAATAAGAACGCTGAACAAGAAAATAAAGAAAACGAAATGAGCCATTCGTTTTCATTTCACTCGTAAGTATATAAACTTTTATTTATTAATTAATGAAACTATTTAGGAATGTAGGTTATATACGAGGGGCGTTCAATAAGTAATGCAACACATTTTTTTCCTATTCAAGGTATTTTATTTTAACATTGCAATAAAACAAACTTTGAATGAGAAAAAAATGTGTTACATTACTTGTTGAACGCCCCTCATATGAAACTCATGATTTTAACAAATAAATTATTGGTTTAGATTCCCAAAGAACGATAAAAAGCGACAAAAGTGGTTAGAAGCGTTATATTTAAATAATTACAACCCACCGAAATATGGTGCTGTATGTTCTGCCCATTTTAGAGAAGTGGACTACGACACAACTAATATTCGTCGAACGCTCAAACGAAATGCTGTGTGTGTGTTCCATTTGTAAGTATAAATAATAAAATTCTACTCTTTATTAGTAATTGTTATTGTGCAATAATAAGATAAGATTTACAGATTTTCCATATTTTAGTTGGGTGAAGAATATGCTTGCAAAATCATAATATACACAGCTGACGGAAAACCGGGAAAACTCAGTGAGAAAAATGTACAAAATGATAGAGCTGGTTAGTATTAAGATTACATTGATATACATTATAAAAATAATTTAGCATAATGATTTTTAACAGTCTATGTCTCTTTTTCTTAATTACTATTTGTATGTATGAATATGATCTAATTATAATAATGTTATTATTATAGATGGTGAACAAATGGAAATAGAAGAAAAAATGTGCAATATTCATCTTGAAAGGGTACACCGTTCCACAAGTATTTCTCCAGAAAGAATAGCGAATTTGCCAACAAAGAAGCTATTGGAAATACGCACACGTGAAAATGCACTTTTGAAAAGAAAACTGGCGGTCTCCGTTTATAAGCAACGAATAGCAGCAAAAAATATTCATTCGCTACGGGACCTGTTGAAGGGAATGTCGAAGAAGAAACTCACACCAGAAGAATTAAGCGTATTAGAAGGTTTCGATCCAGGTACGAAAGAACTTATAAAACGTGAAATACGAAAGCGACAAAATTTACCCGTATCAAAAACATATAAACCTAGTATTCGGCGATTTGCTCTCACTTTACATTTTTATTCGCCAAGAGCATACAACTATGTTCGTAGTAAATTTTACAAGTGTTTACCACACGTAAAGACCATATCAAAATGGTACCGTTCGTTTAATGGAGAACCGGGCATTAATTCTGAAGCTTTAAGGGCTATACGCCAATTTTCTGATTCTGTTCCATATAGATTAGTAGGTTCGTTAGTATTTGACGAGATGGCTATACATATACCAACAACTTGAGCGAGATAGTACGGGTAAAATAGTGGGTTACGTAGATTATGGCAATAATATCGACTGTGATAGAAAGAAAATAGCTAGAGAAGAGTTAGTATTTTGTGTAGTATGCATTAATGCATCTTGGAAGTTACCTGTTGCGTACTATTTTGTTAACGGCGTAAGTACCGAATTAAAAAGCAATTTATTAATACAATGTTTAACAGCTATTGAGGAAACTGGAATGTTAATTACATCAGTTACGTGTGATGGCTTAAAATCTAATGTAAGCACATTTGAAAGTCTTGGGTGTAATTTTGACACGCATGAGGAATTAACATTTCAGTCTTGGTTTAAACATCCAGCGAATGACAGTAATGTATATGTATTTATGGATCCGCCTCACATGATAAAACTAGTGCGAAATGTGCTAGATCGTGTAAAACAAGTATTTGAAAAAGAATATAAACATAACACTGACCAAGTATATGAAAAAGAATATGAACATGATACTGAAAAGATCATTAAATGGGACTACGTTGTATATCTACACGAACTACAAGAAGCCGAAGGCCTCCATTTGGCAAATAAATTAACAACAAAACATATACAATTCCACAACAATAAAATGAAGGTGAAGTTAGCCACGCAATTGTTCAGTTGTTCCATGGCTGATGCTCTGACAATATGTAAAGATAAATTACAATTACCGGAATTAAGAGATTGTTCGCCAACTATAAAATTCATAAGACTATTTAATGATCTTTTCGACATATTCAACTCCAAAAATTTAAGACAACATGGCTTCAAAAAACCTATACATAGCGATAATTATGTTGAAATTGAAGAAAAACTTCAAGAATGTGCAGATTATATGAAATCATTGTCAATTGATGTATACAATAAGAAAACGAAACAGAGAGAACGTGTAAGTATACTTGATTCAACAGTAAAAACTGGATTCCTTGGTTTTTTCATAAATATTAACAGTTTGTTGCATATGTACAAATTTGCATGCATTGACAACGATTTTCTCAAGAACATTCCTACGTATAAACTATGTCAAGACCATCTTGAATTGATTTTTAGTAATATAAGATCTCATAATGGATTTAACAACAATCCAACAGTTCTACAATTCAAATCTGCGTATAAAAAATTAATTGTGCACACGGAATTACAAGACAAATTTACTGGCAATTGTATACCATTACAAGATATTACAATATTGCAGGCATCATCTGAAAAGCCGATTAATGTTATAAATGCAACGACAAACATAGCTTCAGAAACACAATGGCTTGATGAGTTTGAACATAATACTGATCATGATTACTTCTTACAACCACAATTCCCATCTTGTATTACAGAATATAAAATGGAAGCTTTAACTTTCATAGCGGGATATGTATTAAAAAGACTTACAACAACATTACATTGCACTGTATGTCTCGACACTTTAATAGGAAAACCTACAGATATACACGTCAATTTAATAAATATAAAGAATAAAGGTGGATTAATATATCCTTCACGAGATCTTGTGTATGTTTGCAGAGTAACAGAAGAAGTATTTAATAATTATATTTACACAAATAAAACTTTAGAAAACTTTAATGTAGATTGTTTTACATGCAGAGCAATGCAAAAGTTTACAGATAGTAATATATTTGCGGAACTACAGGAACACATCAATGATCAATGTTTTTTTAGCAACCATAGAAATAATTTGTTACGTGGTATTATTATTTTATATTGTAAGATAAGGCTGTCGCATCACTTAAAAAAGAAACAATTAACTGAAAGACACAAAAGTAATAAGCTTACATTATTTAAAGGTCAGTAAAATGTCAGTGAAGCTATATTAATATCCAAAATATAATGCAATTTCCAAAATCTATTGAAATTGCATAATATTTTTGATTTGCGAAGAAAACTTGAAAAAAAAAAGAAAATGTAAACTCTAATGAATGTAAAGGAGATAAATAGTCACTTTTTATCCAGTATTAAAAATTACTTATAAATAATATTGTCACAATCTGCGAAATTTTTGTATTCTGATAATTTCTTGTTTGAATAAATTTCTTTGCTAACATATAAATGTTCTGCTATTAAAATCTTACTTTTAGACAAAGACATGGACTATCCTTCCACCCTTGCTCGTATTTTCAACTGTCTGTATGTACACACGTGTGGTGTATGGTAGAGGAATAGAAACGTTGAAACGCTATTTGTTTTTATAACTCGGTAAGAAAAAGTAAGCAATTATAATCACATATTTTTATTATCAAATTACAATTAGATCATTTATTCCTATGATGGAAATATTTTTCCTACGAAAAGATATAAAGTGAATGTTTCTTTTATTCTTTAGCAACACTTTCCACAACAAAGTTCTTAGCTGTAATTGGCTGCATATCGATATCTTTTAAACTTTGAAATTTGGCAAATTAACGATTAATCGCTTCTGAATGTCTCGAACGCATTTCTTCAATAATGCATATGCCTCTTCTTCGATACAATCTGCAAGAAACGTTTCTATTTAATATTTTTCAGTTGTATTCTATTAATTTGTTCTCAGTCTTGTCAATGCCTCACCATATTTGTGATATCTGTCTAATGCCCGTTTCTACCAACGTCGGTT
Source organism: Leptothorax acervorum (assembly GCA_035220615.1). Lineage (NCBI taxonomy): Eukaryota > Metazoa > Arthropoda > Insecta > Hymenoptera > Formicidae > Leptothorax > Leptothorax acervorum. Next base: position 110,334 of record JASTWQ010000401.1, read on the forward strand.
AACTTTAAGCTTAGATTAACTCACTCTTCGTCTCTTTCTAACTGTCCCCCTCAGAAAAAGACGAAGAGTGAGTTGACCTAAGGTTAAAGTTAATCGACGTTGGTAGAAATGGGCATAAAACAGATGTGGAGAACATCCCGCCATATCCGTAAGTCGCGTAAAGAACTTTCACGCAGGACATTAAGTAATCGATATAATGTATAATTCTGGTCCTGAATCGTTATCATACGGTCAGTAGCATATTGACAAAGTATGGAGTCCTGTTTGTAAGATAATCGGCTATAAGATTTCTCCTTGTGAAACAAGCCGCAGCTTTGGGGGACAATTCGTAGCCATTTCGCATCTTGTACAGCTGAATATTCTTCCCAATGTATTCCGAAAACTGTGTTGTATTGCCTGATTCTCCGAATATCGCCAAGACAAGTTTGTCACAGATCTTGTAGATTTTATGTTCATCTGTAAGAAACGTTTGTTAAAAAATAATATAATAATTCGTAATAATTTGCATAATAAATAATTCTAAATCTGCATAATTTGTCGGAATCATTGTGATTATTATTTAATTGTTACGACGGCAACTTCAATGATGAGGGTTTCGTGGTAATGTAAAACATGCAGATATCTTACCGCTTTTCATAACTATAATAGATTGTGTAGTTGTCATATCCGTCGCAACTAACACGAAATCTTTACACTAAATACCAATTAAGCACTTTATTTCCGTGATACGCTTCTGTATTCTAGGTTATGGTATCTATCGTCCGGAGAAACGTGTCAAATGTGTAATCGAACAAACAGCGCATGCCAGCGCATCCCCTCCACATGTTGCCAACGCACACCAAAGCGCGAAGGCACATCCGTGTGCTGTCGAGTCGGTCGAGCGTCCGAATGTTTCCGAGTCTAACCGAACTTTGCCGAGGCTTGGCTCTATTTCCCCTCCCGCGCTATCACCTACCCCGCAGGCTTACGCTCCGTCTATCTTATCCTAGGTCTATGGACCAATCACGGACGTTCCGCTGTTTTCGGTACGCGAGAGTTTCGTTCCTACGGTCCCATGGAGCGGAATTCGCGCAAGCGGATCAAGCGGATAGCCAATCACAAAACGATTTTCGTTATTTCCTTTATCAAAACAGTCTTGTGATTGGCGAACCGCCAATCCGCTCACGCTAATTCCGCTACATGGGGCCGTGGGAACAAAGAGCAGGCGGAAGAACATCCAGGGCCATTTCGACCAACTCCGATTAGTATAATCGGCCGATGAGTCCATTGGAATTGACCAATCACATTTGAGGTTAAGACAGATTGACTAATCACTGTTGGCACTTAATCATGGATTAAAATTAATCGGAGCTGGTTAAAGTGGCCCCCACATGTATGTGTATGTACGTAGATGCAAACATCGCTGCAAAAGTTGAGAAAAGTGAAGTAAATTTGATTGAATTTATTAATTGTAGGTACTTGTTTAGTATAATTAAATTCACAATTGGCTAATTATTAACAGGTGCAGAATGAAATATCGGAAACAATATTGCTTTCCATTTTTTGTTAGTAAAAGCGTCTAAAACGAAGCCACAATGTATTTCTTTGTTCATGATAATTGTATATTGTTTTTAATTTTACAAAAATAACACAAAATTAAAAAATATATTTATCTCGACAAAACAATTGGCCAGTAATTAAAATAGCTTCACAACGTTTCAACCCACGATTTGGGTCCTTATCAAGTGATCTCACAAACAAATAATATAGCATGGGGTCACAATTACATCGTCAATATCTTAAAATATAAAGAGGAAAACAGAAAAGAATTTTCTGTAGTCAATATCTAAAATTGAGGAGCAAAAACACAAAAAACCAAATTACCTGATGATAAAAAAGAACCATCGCCTTCACATTATCCATCTAATAGTACGGGAGCCCACGACCAAGATTTTTAAGGCATCGCTTCCCGCAAGAGTCCTTGTGGATTTTGTTAATTACACTTACTTGAGCCTAAAAAACGCGAATTTCAGACACTTTGAGCGTTCCTTCTTTCTTGAGGCCATGTGTGAAGTTGTTGAGAAATAGAACCCAACGAATTTATGGCAATCTATCTGATCTTTGGGATGTTGTTAATTTATAGTAATGAGATACGGAAAACATGAATATCAGACGGCGATCGCGTTCCTTGTACTGAGGAGGCCGTAAAAAATAAAAAAAATGACTTTAAAAAAAATTTATTGCTCTCCGTCTGAAAATCACGTTAATTAGGCTCGATTGATGCAAAAAAAAAAAAAACATTTTCAGACGAATGTCACGTGACCTTGAATTTTCACTGCATATATAAAATGTAGGGATTTTGGAGGCGCTTAAGTTATAACAATATGTCTGAAAAGTGGTGTACATGATAAAATGAAATGCACAAATGTCAAAAACATTAATATCAGACAAATTGAGTGTTGCATGTAGCTAATCAGACAACTTTTCGCTATCGGTGGATTATCGAACGATCAGGTACGTATTTGGGGCATTCCACGCTAAACGGGCCACTTGTAATGCTTTTAAAATTTTATAATAACTTTATAGTCTCTTTAGAGCATCCACAGAACATGTTTTAACCCGTTATGGAAGCAAAAAATTTTTTTTTTGTGTAAATACTGAATATAATTAAATTTGATTTTTTGAAAGAAATATGGCATAACGGCAATTATGTCTCCACAAAGCTATTGAAATTTAATTCCTTAATTTTATGTCAAAATGTAATAATTAATATATTGCCGAAAAAAAGAAATATTTTTATTTAAGTTAAATAAAATAGCTTCTTGAAAATATTAATATACAGAAAAATAAAAAAAATAATCAGAATGGAAATATTTCGTTTACGAGGATAGGAGATTCGGTAACGCTGGGGGCAGGAGCGTAACAAACACCGGGGGGTGCGCCGGCCGACTCCGGTACATTTTTCTTTTGTGTGGAACGTTTAAAGTGTCTGAAAACACTGATTCCGTATTCTAGGCAGTGAAAGGTATGCTCTATATAAATTTCAAGCAAGAAGCTATAAATTCATTAGGTCCGATTTGTATACAAGTTCTTCTTCTTCTTCTTTATTTTCCAGTAAATATCCGGCTCCAGATGGAGCCACAGTACCACGCTTTCTTCGCAAGATAATTTGGAGGACTCTCTGGGGAAAGAGTCGCCCTCTTGCCGAGATTCAATGAGTCTTAGATTCCAAACGTCGATAAATTATAGAAGTCATACACTAATAATAATAAAAAAAAATAAAAATAGAAATAAATGACTAAGCAGCAAACATAATATAAGCGGCATACATATAGTCAATATGATTCGATAACTTAAATAGCTAAGCAGCAAGCATCTTTTGTATAAGAGATATACATATAAGCGGCGAACAAATTTTACATAACATATCTATAATCAATATAATACGCAACTCATAAATGCATCTAAGTCAAGAAGGCAAAAACATCCGAACGTGAATAAGCGTCTAACAAAATTTAAAATAAACCATATAAATGAATAAGTGACGAATATAATTCAAGGAGAAAATTGACTTCAGATAAGTGCACTTAATGCACAACAAAATCAATTCCTCCCCAATAAGGGGATTTAAATGTAAGAGTACCCTCATAGCAAAAACGGATCATATCCCAAGCATTTCCCCTCCCAAAAAAGGACACCCAGGAGGGTAGATCCGCATTTAAAAATTTCCAAAGAGCGCATAACTTAATTGGTTTCAGGTAGACAAAACGCATTAGGTCGATAGATTTTCAAAGAGCCATAACAAGAAAGCAAAGTAAATCAGAAAATTAAGGTACTAAGAGACAGCACACAAATAGTCATAACAAACTCAATGCTTAATAATAAACGCAAGAAGCGCGAAGAGGATAACAACAGAGAATATAAGGCTATAAACTATAATCAAAACGCATAAATGACTTGAACGCTAACAAGCAAATATAACGCATGAATTTCTATGCAATCCTTAAACTACCGGATCCCTTTATACTCGCATATCAGAGGTATAATTATTAACAGATAGGTCATATACTAGCTTTATCACTAAGAGCAAAATAATCCAGCGAATAAATAATCATCATTTAATTACAACAGAACCTTCGTATGCAAATTATACGGGCTATATGACAGATGTGAATATAATTATTATGAAAAGATCACAGCATATTAATTTCATGACCGAGCATAAACACTGTTCTCATAAAAGAATATTCATTAAGCACGACTAGGACGCATGGTCGACGTCCCAAGCGTCTCCCCCGGGCATTTTGTAGGGACGCCCAGAAGATCGACCAGCGCTTATAACACAAAATAATTATATATGGTATATGATCTCTTAGCTTAAACTAACTAAACGCAATGAACAAAAGGCTATAGTAAACATAATGTTATGAAATAATTTTATGAAATAATTCTATCTTAATCGCTAAATAAAGGCGCCACTCGTCAGGATCACGCAAAGTTTAGAAGACTCAAAGCCGCAATATACATGTAATAATAACGAACGAGAATAAGCATCACGAAAATATTATGTCGAATTCCAAAGTCACTGTAAACATAGCCATCACGCCGCGGCATGTTCCATTGAATGGAATCCTAGCTCGGTTCCAAATAACAAGAGAATATAATCACGTGAGCACTGAATGGCATAGATCCAGCAAAACAAGTTAATACGAACAAGTTAATACGAACGCATAAATGTAAAATATTAATTTAATTTCTTAACAAAGCCAACGCAAAGAAACTCTAAACTACAGATTAAGGAGAAAAAAGTCCAACTCCTAACAAAGTCCACCAACATTAACTAATCTTCGATTTAATATAATTGATCAGTAGAGAAAGTAACCGTCCACAAATATCTTCTTACAAACAAATAAAAGTTTATTTCCACTTTATAAATGTACAGTAAAGAGTATATATTCTGCCGCAAATATTTTCCAGACAAAATAAAGTTTCAGATCTTAACACTGCAGATTCCACTAATCACGGTCTTTCACATGGAAGAATTCTAAACTCAGCTCCAACGCTTCCAACAAGGGTCCATTACAACAATGCTTCAAAAAGTTGCAATAAATCACTTGGCTTCTAGTCCACAAGCAAAATAAACTTTCAGGAAAAGGGACCTGCACTGTTCAATTCGCGGTAAACACTCTTAAAAATCAAAATGAAAACGAATAAGTAACACATTAACTTCGCCAGCGATTATTAACCAAATTGAGAATTTTAATCGACATGACTGGCAATCAAGATACACGCGTTACATCGGTGTTCCATCTTATTATTACTTAGTCACCTTAATATGTGTTATTGCGATAAATATTACCACAGCCTCAGTGGTCGAATTCGCACGACATCCGCACGGTATACGGAAGGTTCCAGGTTCAAAAACCCTGGCTGAAGTATTATTTTTCGCAATAATTTCTTTCAATCAGGGGGGTAGGAAATTTTAATTCTCCAACTAAACTGTGTTTTAAACTCTGACAAATTCGTCGGCACGCAGTTTAGTAAGTTGGAAATTCGTGTACTTAAAAATACACGAAAAGGATTTGAAAAATTTATTAGTTTATAATAAATTTCAAATCTTAAAACGCGTATATCTTGATTGCCAGTCATGTCGATTAAAATTCTCAATTTGATCAAAATGAAAACTTTAATTAATAAAGTTCAGTAAAGTCAATGACTTGACAATGTTTCAAAAAGATGCATTAAACACAGGGGGAGTCCGTCGCTGAGTTTTTTCATATTGTCTCCGATGAAAGGCGCATGAGCCGACGTCCGTACAGGACGCCGCGCCGGCTCAAGACGGACTCCCTTGTATACAAGTTCGCGTTATCATAACAGAAAAACGGAACGCCCTAGGTGTCTGATGTTGATAAATCCATCAATAACATACCCAAATCAATTCACCTTTCCAATATCAGACGTATTGTAATAAATTTGTCGTCTCTTTTTTTTCAATAGCAGACATGGCGCCCTTCTAAGACGTACCGATCCCAAACTTTCGGAACCCCCTAGTCCAGTCCAGGGTCGTCCAATATATCGATTTTACATGATTTTAAACGGAAAGCGATGACATATGGTTATGGTCATGGGCTCCCGTACTATAATGCTTATGAACATTTTAGCAGAAACATCATACAAGAAAAGCTAGAATTTAATAATGTAAAATATAAAGTATGATGTCGTAACTAGGTAAAGAGTCAAAAAAAATACTTATTTACACGAAGAATGTCCAACGATGGCACCAATTCATTTTGTGTAAACTCCCGATAAAAACAGTACGTGAAATCCACGTTATTGCTACGTGAATCAGCATCGTGGAATCCACGTGGAAATTCGAGTGGACAATCCGCTCAAGAACGGTACTGTAGTCCACGTGGAATGCACATAGTTCCACGAATTTTCCACGTAAATTTTAATTTTATTAATGGAGTGGATTTCTTCCACTCCATATATACAAGGTTTTAAGAAGTCTCAAAAACAGAGAAAAAAAAAGTATAATTAGCAGTAACATGTTAGTTCCTTGGTGTTTAATACTGGATATAAAGACCTCTGTGAAGTTGGCCGGACAACTTCAACGTATCGAACTTTCATTAATTGGTATCGATTGGTGGTCGTTTGGTGGTCTTTGGTAGTCTAGTCAGATCGTTTGGTGGTTAGTCGTTTTCCTGTAAAATAAAAATAAAATTTTGGGTGTAAAGTTAGCCAGACAATTTTTATTTTTCAACCAATTTAACTTTATTATAGCTCATTCGACACGGAATTGTTTGGTGGTCACGAATATCCAAACTAGAACGTTTGGTGGTCAACCATTTTCCTAGAAAATAGAAAAAACTGTATGCGCATAATGTCGGAAGTATCACTCCGCGCCATTAGCCGGAAAAATGATATTTATCAACCAAATTGACTTTGATAGGGCTCATTCGACGCGGAATCGTTTGGTGGTCACGAATATCGTCATTAAAACGTTTGGTGGTCAATCGTTTTCTTAAAAAAACAGAAAAAACCGCATTTCCACGGCATTGCGGTCGTATATATGACTCCGTGAAATTAGGTGGATAAATTATATTTATCAATCAAATTGACTTTGATAGGGCTCATTCGACGCGGAATCGTTTGGTGGTCACGAATATCGTCATTAAAACGTTTGGTGGTCAATCGTTTTTTTAAAAAATAGAAAAAACCGCATGCCCACAGCATTGGTCGTATGACTCCGTGAAATTAACTGGATAAATTATATTTATCAATCAAATTGACTTTGATAGGGCTTATTCGACGCGGAATCGTTTGGTGGTCACGAATATGATCATTAAAACGTTTGGTGGTCAATCGTTTTCCTAAAAAAACAGAAAAAACCGCATGCCACGGCATTGGTCGTATGACTCCGTGAAATTAGCTGGATAAATTATATTTATCAATCAATTGACCACCAAACGTTTTAATGATCATATTCGTGACCACCAAACGATTCCGCGTCGAATAAGCCCTATCAAAGTCAATTTGATTGATAAATATAATTTATCCAGTTAATTTCACGGAGTCATACGACCAATGCTGTGGGCATGCGGTTTTTTCTATTTTTTAAAAAAACGATTGACCACCAAACGTTTTAATGACGATATTCGTGACCACCAAACGATTCCGCGTCGAATGAGCCCTATCAAATGGCGTTTTCGATTTGCTACTCGACCCGACTCGGGTCGCATCAATGGACGTGGAATACATACATAGATATGTATGTATTCCACGTCAATGATGCTAGAGTCCTGTATACATGATGCGACCCGAGTCGGTTTGAGTCGTAAATCGAAAACGCCAAAAGTCAATTTGATTGATAAATATAATTTATTCAGCTAATTTCACGGAGTCATACGACCAATGCCGTGGGCATGCGGTTTTTTCTATTTTTTAGGAAAACGATTGACCACCAAACGTTTTAATGACGATATTCGTGACCACCAAACGATTCCGCGTCGAATGAGCCCTATCGAAGTTAATTTGGTTGATAAATATCATTTTTCCGGCTAATGGCGCGGAGTGATACTTCCGACATTATGCGCATACATTTTTTTCTATTTTCTGGGAAAACGGTTGACCACCAAACGTTCTAGTTTGGATATTCGTGACCACCAAACGATTCCGCGTTGAATGAGCTATAATAAAGTTAAATTGGTTAAAAAATAAAAATTGTCCGGCTAACTTTACTACACCCAAAATTTTATTTTTATTTTACAAAAAAACGACTAACCACCAAACGATCTGACTAGACTACCAAAGACCACCAAACGGCCACCAATCGATACCAATTAATGAAAGTTCGATACGTTGAAGTTGTCCGGCCAACTTCACAGAGGTGATATAAAGAAGTACCGCCGCGGTCACCCATCCAAGTAGTAATCGCATCCATCGTCGCTTGACTTTCCCCACCAGCACACGAAAGACGGGCGAACGTTCGGAGAACGATTTTTCGTTTGGATCGCGGGTAATCGTTCGCCCTCCGAACCAACCGAACGAAAATCGCCGAGCCGCGCGAAGATGCTCGAGCGAAGGTTGTTTCGCACGCCGCCTGAACGTTGCGAGGTTGTTCGGAATGACCGAATGAATTACCGATATAAAAATATAATACCGATATAAATTAATAATAATAAATAATTAATAATTAATAATAATTAATTTAATAGATAATAATAATAATAATAATTATTAATAATAATTATTATAATTATTATAATAATAATTATTATTAATAATAATAATAATTTATTATTATTATTATTAAGATTATAAAGAAGCAAGTTTTAATGCCAAAACGATTTGATTGAAATCGGGTAATTTTCGATGTTAATTTCGATGTCGATAAGTCATCGATTCGATATCGAATCGATGACCGACATCAATTTTGTAAGAAATATATATATACATGTATATTAAGCCGACCCTATTAAAAGGGTAATAATAATATAGCTGACACCTTCCGTACGTCTGCTAACAATAAGTGTAACATATGTAGACAATACGAAACGTCTTCATCAATCAATGTTGTAGCAGAGTACGGAAGGTGACTGACTCAAGATCCAGGGGTTCCAGGTTCAAATCCAGCGGTGGACGTGAGCAAATTTTCTAAGTACAATATAAATTTATTTAGTTAAGCTTGGACGTAATCAAGATTTTCAGCAATAAAATAATGGTTTACGAGAAGTAAATTTTATTTTGCAACGTATTTTCAAACGTTCGTGAAACGTTCATGCGAACGTCAGACGAACGTTTTCGTGGTGGCAGTTCCGAACCGTTTCCGAACGGCTCAGGTTCGAACGTTCCCTGAACGTTTTCCCGGCGTGCGTGTGCTGGTGGGGTTTCTGATCGAACGGAGTAGCGGTGACCTTCTGACTCTGACACTGCCTTTTTCTCTTTAATACTCTTATTTAACCCTTAACTAGCACACGTCCGCGATCGAACATTATCTGCACACGGGGTGTTGTACACCCCACACATTTGAACGTTGGGTACGGCGAAATGGAGGCTCCAATAGGCTTGAAAAAAATCAAGTACATACATTAAACACTGGAAAATGATACCCATTAGCCTAAAGTATAAAATTTTTAGTTTTAAGGTTTCAAAAAAATTCTTGAAATAAATGCACTTGGGGTATTCAATGACCCCAGAAATTCTATACGTCTGATTCGAATTGTGTTTGGAAGGGCACTGACGATTTCTGCCAGGTGGAACGTATTGGAATGTGTCATTGGTGACTTGAACTAACGACAGATGCACTGCGATCGCACTGCGATGCGAAATTCATAGATTAACCGACCGAGAAAATGCCTAAACTTGACAAAATTCGTTTTGGGGTGTTTGACACCCCAGGTGCTAGTTAAGGGTTAATCTAATGTGTTGTTTGTAACAAGATAACAACAATTGGGTTTATAATACTTTATTTCTGACGTTATTTGTAAAAAAATAGATAGCATACTGCACACGCACACACTTTTTGTAACAAAATAAAATTTTTCTATTGATTATTTATTAAAAGCGTCCCATTTTGCTATTTTGTGATTGATAACAATATTTCCTGATTGATAAATCATATATGTATATATATTATATACATCAGTATTATAATAGAAACATACACGTGAAATCTACATTGATACTACGTGGATAAGGTACTTCGATTTGGCGATGGAAAAGAAACGTCGAATCCACGTGGATAAGGTACTTCGATATTGTCGATAAAAAAGAAACGTTGAATCCATGTGGATAATTCGCGGAAGATTCTCTATCCACGTAGTCCACGTAAATTACGTGAATTCGACGTGGATGTAACGTGACTGTTTTTATCGGGCTGTAACATAACTGCGAGGTATTGTAGTGTCAGAGTGACATTCTCAGGACACCAAAAAAATTGTGGAGCTACGAAACAGCTCGTGTTCGCACGATGGAGGTTTAAGGGGATCCTGCAGTCGTATGACTTTCCGACAAAATTACCATTTTCTATCATTTCCTATGTTACCGGCCTATATCTGCTTTTGTATAGACAAGGAGATAGACAAGGATAGCACCTATATTGCACGCACACATACGCACACATACCACACCGACACTCTACGTTTTTATTAGACTTCTAATCTTGATTTGGAGGTTGAATTAATGTTGTGTTGTGTCTTGCGATTCGGGGAGACTTGTTTTCACAAACGTTATATCTTTCATATGAAGCACATCTTGTGATGAATTGACAAGCCGTCCGCAACTCGAGACGCCATATTAAGATAAAAGTAGGTAACAAAATTTAAGGAAATCTGTAATTCCGTAATTTTTTCTCGTTTTCTATATAAAATCTGAGTATCCCCAAATTATTAATATATGTACTGCAATCGTGGAGAAGCGTTGTCAATTTTGTCGAATTAATGCGATGAAAAATGACGGTGGTCAAAATGTAATTTGTCGGTAATTTTGTCGGTAATACAGACGGGTGCAGGATCCCCTTAAAACGAACTGACAGATCTTGCAAATCTTGCTTCATGGGTTCTTCATTTTCTCCAATGGCAGCGGACATTGTAATGGACGACTTGGAGACCCATTGCCTTATAGCGTTTTTCATTGGCAGAACTAGTGCGCACTCAGTGCACATTATAAAATTAAAAAATCCTTTTTTACTTAAATATCTTATTTAATTCTTTTGTCGTGCTTAATAAGAAAATAAAATATTTAATACAAAAGAACTTGTTACTGTGCATGACAAATTGTGTTTATCATGTGTTACGTCCGGACCCCAGGATTTTTATGGTTTCTGGGAAATAAGGAAAAGGGCGAGTAGGATCGCGGTACGGGTGGACGCACCAGACACTCTGTCTCGTGGGCACGCGTTTTGGGTGCGTACCTACGAGTCGAAAGTACTTTTCGCCGGCTCCGGTTATGGGTCAACGTCCGTATGGACGCTATGACACCGACCGTAAGCAGTGCGCTCGTCGGTTCTGTTTCGGGTTAAGAAACTTTTAATTCCTATTACCCAAGAAAGGATTATGTGCGATCTCGGAGGGCGAGGTCTTTAAAAGAACCAACGATACAATTTAAAATACATATGGTTTATTACAAAATGAATACACAAAAAAGTGTATGTGTTTATGTGAGTGTACTGATTTGTTGTGAATTCCTCGCGGGTGTTACAATTAATGGTTCCGGGGTGATCGGACTTCGGATTTCAGGGGGAAATAAAACTAGCGTTATATCCTGCCCGCTATTTCTACATATTGGAATTCTTCATTACAAAAACTAAGTGTGGGAGAATGAGCGCATATGTGTGTGGGTTAAATACGAAATTATATTCTAGTAATGCCTACTAACTTCAACTAATGCTTAATGTTTTTGATTATAATTAGCGTAGGTTTTCTAAATAAAATTTTCAATATATTCGAAACGCAAAGTGATTTTTTCGAAAACCGGTTCCGAATTGGATGACGGAAAATCAATGGGAGGTAAATTCTCAATCGATTATTCTGTTAGATCTATGACCGGAATTTGATGAGAATCTGCGTTTACGGATGAAGATAATCTATTAACTCGACAGTTGAGGTAGTATTGGCGAATCTGATGCAGAATGTAATCTATTCAAACGGCGCAATTCCGCTATGGCGTCTTCGGAGATGAATCTGCCGGAAACGACAGATGTGATAACGGGGGAAGAATTAACGAAGGGGTGTGGTAGGTGACAGTCCCTGTTCGGCAGGTGGAAGGGACGGAGTTGGAAGTTGCGGCAGATTGTTCGTAAGGAGGTACAATCGATTAGTCAAAATGCTTCAATCTGTTTAAAAATTATACAGAATATTATTTAAAGCAAAACTAATATCATATTGAAATTTCAAGCCGATCGACCGTCCCGAACGCAAGATAATCGTTATCAAAAATTGACACTTTTTGACATGTATTGCATAGCAAAGCGTACGGAAATCTCGTATTTTGAATTTTAATAATTAGAACAAATAATAAGAAAATGATGAAAAAAAGATATATAGTAGAAGGCCACTTTAGGAATGCTAGCAAAAAAAACCGAAATTATTGACCGTATAGTTATAGAAAGACAATAATAAATAGGCTTTGAATTTCATGATTATTCTCGGATTATTCGACGTGAATGAGGGAATAAGCGACAACAACTGACCAGAAGCTGGCCGCGGTAGCAGTGAAGGGGATGCCGCACACAAGTGCGTGTCGTGTAGGTACAGTGCACTAGGTTAGTATTGCTAATGAAGTTAGGTGGTATTGAGAAAAGCGTATCCCTTCTTCCACTTCCCCGGCAAGTGATCGATCGTACCTACTTAAGATCTCTCTCTAGTTGGAGAGATTCCCGAAACCCTTTTTCTAGCGCTTTACGCGCCTGCCTGTTTTTTCGATTCCGCGCGCGGCTTGCGGCGTTTTTGGATTTACGCGGGGAAGCATGGAGGAGCGATACCTCACTAAAAAGGTGTGAAAGAAAAAAAATAGATTGTTACGGAAACCACGGGAAAGTCAGCTCAGGTTTAAGAAATTGAAATAAGACAGTGCTCCGAATCCGCCGACAAGCAAATGCTCTGAATCCGCCGACAAAGTCAGCTAATCCGAAGCCTTGAGTCAGCTAATTCGAACCTTATGGAATACTCAGAATCCGCCGATTAAGGCCGGTATTCATAGTTATTTAAGACCGTCTTAAGTTCAATCTTAAGATGTCATGAACCAATCGCAAAGCCGTATTAGCGTCTTAAGACATTACTTAAGACGGTCTTGAAGACTATTAATACCGGCCTAAGTCGGCTAATTCGAAGGTTTATGGAGTACTCCGAATCCGCCGATTAAGTCGGCTAATTCGTAGATTTATGGAGTACTCTGAATCCGCCGAACAAGTCGGATAATTTGAAGGTTTATGGAGTACTCCGGATCCGCCGCTTAATTCGGCTAATTCGAAGCTTTGAGGAAATGCTCTGGATTCGCCGACAAGGTCAGCTAATTTGAAACGGTATGGGAATAGAAGGGTACGAGAATTATCCGAGAGACTTCCCGAGAAATAGAAAGGCGAGAAAATGTGACGGGACTTACTCTTTGATGCGGTGAACTAATTGGTTTGCCGAACTTTTACGATTAAGCTTACCGGATCTGCAGAGAATCGTTTCTCAAGGCACTCGGTAGCCACGAATGATATTGCGCACAGAGTTTAAGGGTCCATATCCCTCAGTAGGTCCAAAAAATAGGTGATTTTTTGTGAATTTTTTGTGGAGAAAGTAAACAAAATAAATTATTCAATATTTTTGGATTATATTTATGATACTTTTAAGTAGTTATACAAATTTTTTCAGCCCATTTAAATAATTTGGCGAAGCGGGATACTGGGCAACGGCGCGGAATAGGTTGTTCCATGGCGGAAGTCTTCCAGGTCGTAAAATGTGTCTGAAACATCGAATCAATCGATTTTCCTGTTCAGTACAAGTGTCCCTATAGAGTAGACTAAAAAAAATTATTTTGAATAAAAATTCATAAAATGGCGGCAGTTCAAAAAGAAAAATTAATTTTTACTATTAACTTTCTTTTTTTTAACTGCCGCCATTTTATGAATTTTTATTCAAAATAATTTTTTTTAGTCTACTCTATAGGGACACTTGTACTGAACAGGAAAATCGATTGATTCGATGTTTCAGACACATTTTACGACCTGGAGGACTTCCGCCATGGAGCAACCTATTCCGCGCCGTTGCCCAGTATCCCGCTTCGCCAAATTATTTAAATGGGCTGAAAAAATTTGTATAACTACTTGAAAGTATCATAAATATAACCCAAAAATATTGAATAATTTATTTTGTTTACTTTTTCCACAAAAAATTCACAAAAAATCACCTATTTTTTGGACCTACTGAGAGATATGGACCCTTAAGTTGAAAATTCGGCTCGAAATTAGATGGAGATACGGTGGGTCGGAGCTCAACGGAACAGCTGAGAGAACGACTGGAGAACTGCTTCGAACTGGAACTGACTTGAATTGTAGACTGACTGACTAGCTGACTGGCTGACTGGCTGACTGGTTGACTGGCTGACTGGCTGACCGACCGAAGCATGGAGTCGCGAAGTTTTTATACGGATTTGAGGGGGTGGGTTTAATCTAAGGAGAATTTTGGTTGGTAGGATTTTTTCTTTCCTTGTGCAGTAAATTTCGGTTTTTGTTTATCCCTTGGCGAGTTACCGAAAAATCGTCACCTCCTATGACGTAATTTCTATTTGGTGGTTGTCTATTGGCGAGTTTGTTATAAAATTCTTTACCACCCCATTTTTAGAGGGTTCAAGGTAATATTCCTTCCAGTGACTTATTTCACTTAACTTTATTAGCTATTGACAGACGTGGGTCTTGGTTTTAAATTTCGCGTTTCTAGACGGACGATAAGTAGAATCTTTTTAATGTTGATGCATGTGGCGCCTGTTCAGGAGCAACGCGAGATCAACGCGATTTTTAGGCGCCTGACTCACTCAAGGACTTTTTTGTTTTATGGTGACACATGCCTGTCATTAGCCGTCTTGAGATAACAGTATTTCCGTTGCCTTGTGTTCGTGGGGTTATTGAAGGCCCTTGGAGTACGACATCCCGCACTTTTGCCAAAGGTCCGACAAATCTATAAGCTTGCTTAATTTCGGTTCGTCACCTGAAAGGTTTCTATTTTTTATGATCTTCTACTTCAATGTCCCATAACGTTTAGGAATGTGTCTGGTTTACATCTGTTCGCCAATCGACAGCCTTTGTTTTATGGTTTCCGTCTGTGTTGTATCTTAAGAGTAGTTCCACGAAAGAAGGGAATCGTACAGTCCACAAAACGTAACACATGATATTTAATCTTTTATTATTATGTCTATTAAAATAACAGAATAATTCATCTAAAAAAATTTGGCGTTGCTAAACATATATCATGCAAATGTTGCATGTGCCACGTGTGAAGTTTGTGCGAATGAAGATCGAGTTTAATTTAAAATGTGGATACTGAATAGATATATGTGTGAAGTAGAATTAAGAATTGCATATAGATACTTATTTAGCAACGCCAAGTTTTTTTAGACGAATTATTCTGTTATTTTAATAGGCATAATAATATAAAAATTATATATCATAATAAACACAATTTGTTATGCACATTAACAAGTTCTTTTGCATTAAATATTTTATTATTCTATTAAGCACGACAGAAGAATTAATTAATCAGATATTTATGTGAAAAAGGATTTTTAAATTTCATAATATGTATAAATACATGCTCACTTGGCACAATGTCTGATATCACTACTTTTATAGCAAAAATTGATTGAGAGAGAGAAACAACATTGTTTCGCGCAAAAGCTATGCACAATAGGGCGCGAATACTTGGCGCCCTTTTTTACCATTTTTAAATAGGTGTTTTTATGGTATATCACGTATTTTGTAGCATTTATCGAGCGTCTTACAAGAAATGTGTTGATTTTATGTGATGTAGATATATAAACAACTTACAATATACAAATTTATATGTTATTTAATATAAAGTACATATAATTGGATGGATAAGATTGTGTTGAGCTATGTTGGGATGTGTCAAATAGAGTCCTAAATAATAAGAGAAACGCAATTCTTACCCCCTTCATGTTTCCCATTGTTGTGTATGTTCGATTGTGGGTGAAAGATGTAGTACGCCAAGTAGAGCGATATACAATATACTTTAATAAAATTTGCTCTTGGATACAGAGACAAGCTTTCGCTATGGTCGCTACTAACGGAATGACCGGGAATGGCCTCGCAGGCCGCGCGCGGAAATCGGCGGGGCCGCGCACGCGGAGAATTAACGATCGGCGAATGCCCCCTGGCGTTACGCGTGCTATACAATAAATGCCACAACACTTCTCCCCCTGGGAAAAGTATTTATTTTATACCTTCTTAAGTAAAAATCTTCGTACCGCTGTGGCATCCTTGATTTGCGCTGCAATCTTCTGACTGGGACTCTAGCTTGATCTGGCGCGATTGGTGCTTCGTTCTCCTCTGCTGGTGCATATGCTCTGCCTGGCGGTTCTGGTTCCGGTTTACGTATATTCTGTACTGGATTTGCGTGCATCTCTGGTTCCTTGTAGGCGCCGTAGTCTAATTCTGGATTTGAGTCGCTTGTGGTTTCCCCAGTTTGTCGAATTTGGTTGATGTGTCTTTCCCAAATACGCCCGTCGTTTAGCGCAATTTTGTAGTGTAGCTTTCCTGTTCGCCGTAGGATTTTGCCGAAAGTCCATTTTTCGTTTCCTCCGTAGTTTCTACACTGTACCTTCTCTCCCTCCGCGAACTGTCAAATTTTCTTGCCGCTATTTATGTTTGAGTCGGTTTTAGTTTCTTCTGGTTTGAGCAGATCTAGTCGGGTTCGCGTTTTTACTTTAAAAACTCTTTCGGACGGCGCTACCCTCCTTGTACTGTGTGGTGTGTTTCTGTATTATGTTAGTAGTTACTGTACCATTTCTTCGGGGCGCTTTTCGATACCGAGTATTAGAGTACATTTTCTTTATGGAAATCTTCAGTGTTTGAACAAATCTTTCCGCTTGCCCGTTTGTAGTCGGTTGGTATGGTGCCGTGAATTTCGGCGTAATACCATTACTTTGTAAGAATTTGAGGAATTCGACTGAGCGAAAATTCCGTCCGTCATCTATAGTGAGTTGGAATCCAAAATCAGTAAAGATCTTACATTTTTTTATTGTTGTCTGTGCTGTAATATTTCTTACAATTCGTACTGTAGGCCACTTCAAAAATGCGTCGACTAGAACTAGAAAGTATGCTCCCATGAAAGGTCCCGCGTAATCGATGTGGACTCTTTCGAATGGTGCAGTCGCAGCCCGATAAAAACAGTCACGTCACATCCACGTCGAATCCATGTAATTTACGTGGACTACGTGGATAGAGAATCATCCGCGAGTTATCCACGTGGATTCAACGTTTCTTTTTTATCGACAATATCGAAGTACCTTATCCACGTGGATTCGACGTTTCTTTTACCGGAAATAAGTTGGCGCTGGAAGTTCATATTTTTTAATAAACTATAGCTCAAACGATTGCTCCCTGATTGCTCCCTCAGAATCAACAATTGCTCCCCTTTTAAAATGATTATTTTTTAAGATATTTACAAAAAACTAAAATTTTCTAATTTTCACTCAAAAACATATTTCTAATAACTCTATGCAATTAAAACCGGTGTAGAACGATTGCTCCTTAATTGCTCCTTATTGCTCCATCATTATTTTAATGATTTATTGCATATTTTATTGAAAAATTAATAAATTAATCATTTCACAAGTCACGCCGCCGCCACCTATCGGCCGCCTATTGTAACTACATGGTTCGGCAGCCAAAGGCGGAATATTCAAACGTAATATAAGAGCTCTATCGTTTATAACTATATCTCAAAGAGTTTAGTCAACATTTCCTATTGATTTTTGCTAGAACAACTGTTTCTCGCTTGCTCTATTGAGATATTCAATTGCTCCATTCGTATAATTAATTTTTAATGACATCTTAGCAAAAAACCACTTATTTTTTTGGAATAACGTATTTCCTATAGTTCTCTGCAAGTATATCTAACATAAAACGATCGCTTCTTAATTGCTCCATCATCCGTAGATTACAAACTCGATTGAGATTGATCAATTATCTTAAGCGTATGCTTTACGTCCTTAAAGGCCATTGCACGTAACAAAGTTTTAGTTTTAATCGTAAGGCCGTAAGAAAATAGACCAATCACAGTCGATTATTCTTCTCGCGCTTGAAGAATAATTGTGTGTGATTGGTCTATTTTTTTACGGCCTTACGATTACAACTAAAACATTGTTACGTGCAATGGCCTTAAGGAATTTTATGTGTGAAAGCCTTAACTTTAGTCCATCCTGCCAGATTTTCTTTTTTGTTTAGAGAATGAGATTGTTAGTGTGTGTAGCAGTCTCTCTAAGGAAAAATAGAAACTCCAAAATATGGTCCAGACAAAGGATGCGCGCGTAACGTGTTAAAACGTGTCTGGTCCTGTCCAAGGACGGCAACGAACAACAACGCGTAAAGGGCACAATAAAAAAAATAAGGGATAGGGAACAGTTTAATATTAACATATGTACAGAATATAAAATGACATTTTGTCACTGTTCCTTAGCGCTATTTCTCTATTCCTCTATTCTGTGTTAATAAATTACATATGTTAATAAATTTCATATATTAATAATATTTTAGCACCTTAAGACTTTGTTACGTGCAATAGCCTTAACAACAGAATAAAAATAAAGAATTATGATTGGTTGATATTTATATGCGTTATGCAAAAGTCTGTGCTTCAGCATTTAGTTTGTTAATTTTTTAATAAAAATGCAATAAATCATTAAAGTAATAATGGAGCAATTAAAGAGCAATCGTTTTATGTTGGATATACTTGCAGAGAACTATAGGAAATACGTTATTCCAAAAAAATAAGTGGTTTTTTGCTAAGATGTCATTAAAAATTAATTATACGAATGGAGCAATTGAATATCTCAATAGAGCAAACGAGAAACAGTTGTTCTATCAAAAATCAATAGGAAATGTTGACTGAACTCTTTGAGATATAGTTATAAACAATAGAGCTGTTACATTACGTTTAAATATTCCGCCGTTGGCTGCCAAACCATGTAGTTGCAATAGGCGGCCGATAGGCGGCGGCGGCGTCACTTGTGAAATGATCAATTTGTTAATTTTTTAATAAAAATGCAGTAAATTATTAAATTAATAATGGAGCAATTAAGGAGAGATCGTTTTATGTTGGATATACTTGCAGAGAACTATAGGAAATATGTTATTCCAAAAAAATAAGTGGTTTTTTGCTAAGATGTCATTAAAAATTAATTATACAAATGGAGCAATTGAATATCTCAATAGAGCAAGCGAGAAACGGTTGTTCTAGCAAAAATCAATAGGATATGTTGACTAAACTCTTTGAGATATAGTTATAAACGATAGAGCTCCTATATTACGTTTGAATATTCCGCCTTTGGCTGCCAAACCATGTAGTTACAATAGGCGGCCGATAGGTGGCGGCGGCGTCACTTGTGAAATGATTAATTTATTAATTTTTCAATAAAATATGCAATAAATCATTAAAATAATGATGGAGCAATAAGGAGCAATTAAGGAGCAATCGTTCTACACCGGTTTTAATTGCATAGAGTTATTAGAAATATGTTTTTGAGTGAAAATTAGAAAATTTTAGTTTTTTGTAAATATTTTAAAAAATAATCATTTTAAAATGGGAGCAATTGTTGATTCTGAGGGAGCAATCATGGAGCAATCGTTTGAGCTACAGTTCATTAAAAAATATAAACTTCCAGCGCCAACTTATTTCCGGTGTTTCTTTTCCATCGCCAAATCGAAGTAGGTACCTTATCCACGTAGTATCAATGTAGATTTCACGTGTATGTTTCTATTATTCTACTGATGTATACATATAATATATGTACATACATATATGATTTATTATTAATTAAGAGATATTGTTATCAATCACAACATAGCTAAATAGGACGCATTTGATGGATAATCAATGGACAAATCTTATTGTGTTACAAAAAGTGTGTGCGTGTGCAGTATGCTATCTAATTTTTACAAATAACGTCAGAAATAAATTATTATAAACCCAATTGTTGTTATCTTGTTACAAACAAAAGATTAGGTTAAATAAGAGTATTATAGAGAAAAAGGCAGCGTCAGAGTCAGAAGGTCACCGCTACTCCGTTCGATCAGAAAAGTCAAGCGACGATGGATGCGATTACTATTTGGATGGGTGACCGCCACGGTACTTCTTTATATCCAGTATTAACCACCAAAAAACTGTTGTTGTTGTACTTTTTTCCTCTATTTTTGAGACTTCTTAAAACCTTGTATGTATGGAGTTGAAGAAATCCACTCTATTAATAAAATTAAAATTTACGTGGAAAATTCGTGGAACGTCATGTGCATTTCACGTGGATTAGAGTACCGTCCTTGAGCGGTTGTCCACTCGAATATCCACGTAGATTCCACGATGCTGATCCACATAGCAATAACGTGGATTTCACGTAATAATGTTTTTATCGGGAGGTTCCCATTCGTGGGTTTCTACCTTTATTAGGTTATTTCTAACTCGATTACATGACTCGCAATTCCTAGCTAATTGCTCGATATCTCTATCAATACCGGGCCACCAGCAAACGCTTCTTGCTAAAGTTTTTATTTTTACAACCCCAAAATGGCCGTTGTGTAACTCCTGTAAAATCTGTTTCCGAAATATTTTTGGGATTATGACTTTTTCTTCTCGCAAAAAAATGCCTTGCTGTATGCTAAACGATGCTTGATTAATTTCGAACCGCATGTGGCCTGGTATTTTCTTACCCTCAATAATCGCTTGTAATATAGGCTTTAGTTCCGTATCTTTCTGTGTTTTAACTCCTATTCTCGGAATTTTAATCGGCAAAGTTTGTAGTGTTTCTATCTCGTATACATCTACGATATCATATTTCGCGTCCGTAGCTGTTTTCATCGGTAATCTTGAAAGACAATCCGCGTTGCAATGTAACTTAGTGTATCGGTACTTAATATCGAATCGGAATCCCTGTAGAAAGACGGTGTAGTGTTGCATACGCATCGCTGTGTACCGGGGCAATGCTTTTGTCTGTGACAATATTTGCACTAACGGTTGGTGATTTGTATATAATGTAAACATATTTCCATAAAGAAACTGATGGAATTTTCTTATCCCGAAGATAATTGCATAAGCCTCCTTGTCTATTTGAGAGTACTTTTGCTGTGTCGCAGACAATGTTTGAGATGCGTATTGCAACACTCGTTCCGTTCCGTCCGGATATTTATGTGATAATACCGCGCCTACGCCATATGCACTCGCATCCGTTGCTAGGATTAATGGTAATTTTGGATCAAAATGTGCCAATTCATTATCACTTTTTAAATTCTCCCTTGCTCGATTGAAAGCTTGTTCGCATTTCTTCATCTATTTGAATTTAACGCCATTCTTTAAAAGCTCGTATAGCGGCTTGAGAATCGCGCTTAGCCCTTTTACGAATCGTCCATAGAAGTTTACCATACCCACGAAGGAACGTACTTTGCTCGCGTCTTTGGGCCTAGGCATTAGTTCAATCGCTTGTATTTTACTTTGTGACTTCTGAATGCCATTTTTATTTATTACATACCCGCAATATTCTTTCTCGTTTTTGAGAAACTCGGATTTATTCACGTTTATCCTTATATTAGCGCGTCCTAGCCTAGTAAGAACTTTGTTCAGTCAATGTACCTTATCATCAAGTCCTATAACTCGTATATTGTTTATAAAAATTGAGACTCCCTCTATGTCTCCTAAAATTTTTTTTATTTCACGTTGGAAAATCGCGGGCGCGGATGCTGCTCCGTAAAGTAACCGTGTACTTTGGTATAATCCCTTATTTGTATTCAATGTTAGTAATTCGCGGTCCTCCGGTCAGACTTCTAATTGTAAATAGGCGTTTTGTAAATCGATCTTTGTAAATTTGTCGCCACCCGACATGGATAAAAATAATTCGTCTGTGGTCGGTATTGGGAGCTCATCGACTACTAAGTTCTGGTTTGTTGTAACGCTGAAATCTCCGCAGAGTCGTACCGTGTTATCTTTCTTGAGCACCGGCACTATTAGTGCGGGAGCCCACCGCAAAAATTTGGGTCGATCGCTTTTATGACAAATTTTTACTCGAAACAGTGGGTAATGTACCGCACAATACTAATTGCTTTTCAGCCAAAGTCGTACCCCCTGCTTTATATTTTATAACAAATTGTTAACAAATGAAATTGTGCGAGGTACTTCACTCACTGCTTTTATAAAAATTTTCTGTTTCAATAGATAGGGGGCAATAAAATGGACCTTCCAATACCCGGCTGCCACCCCTCATCCCCTGCTTTAAGGGTGGCTGCCGATGTCCAATATGACAATATTGATTAACTAACCTACACCTATCACTTTTATGGACGAATGACATATCGTTGGAAAGCTCGTCAATATTCGCGCGACTCACCCGACTCGTGCTGCCCGCCCGCGGGTGGCTTCCCCAAGTATTGGGAAATATTGATGCTCGCTTGCGCCGTACTTCGCAGGAGCGCGAGCCGGAACTCGAATTTCGAATGGACTCGCGCAGCGAGTTAAAACCTCGGCAGCCTCACCTCCACAGGGGCGAAGGTGCGGCAGCCGGGTATTATTTTGAAGGAAATTTGACGAGCTTTCCAACGATATGTCATTCGTCCATAAAAGTGATAGGTGTAGGTTAGTTAATCAATATTGTCATATTGGACATCGGCAGCCACCCTTAAAGCAGGGGATGAGAGGTGGCAGCCGGGTATTGGAAGGTCCATTTTATTGCCCCCTATTTATTAAAACAGAAAATTTTCATAAAAGCAATGAGTGAAGTACCTCGCACAATTTCATTTGTTAACAATTTGTTATAAGATATAAAGCAGGGGGTACGACTTTGGCTGAAAAGCAATTAGTATTGTGCGGTACATTACCCACTGTTTCGAGTAAAAATTTGTCATAAAAGCGATCGACCCAAATTTTTGCGGTGGGCTCCCGGACTATATGGGTGTAGCCCATCGCAACGCGTTAACTTTTTCGAGAATCCCCTGGTTAACGAGATTATTTAGTTTACTTCTTACAAGCGGAAGTAATTTGAACGGCACTGTACAAGTGCTCGGGGGGGGGGGGGGGGGGGGTAAGACCGTCCCCGGATTCGCAAAAGTTCTAAACGATTGAATTGTTAACTCGAAGGACCAGAGGGGAATATAATCCCCTCGCGATAAACTAGCGACGAATACGTCGAGTGCACGATGCACGCTGCGAGAAACGAGTGCGAAAAGCGAATACAAAGCGAAGCGACTCACCATGTCGGTGCCCCGGCGCCCTCCTGTGGGATGCTCTCTCTGTCGCTTGTCCTTCCTTTCGGCTGGAGGCCCTCCGTGATAGCGAGAGGAGCAGGCAGGCAGGCAAGGGTTGAGCTATAGCTAGCGTGCAGTATTGGCAAGGCAGGCCGACAGACAAGCAAGGAAGGCAAGCAAGACAGGCAATGCTCGACACTTATAAATCGCACTCGTCGACGACTTCCGATTGAAGATACGTCGACTCGGTCACGTTCAAAGATAAGTTGACTCGACAACGTCCAAAATGTGAGTGAGTGATTCGGCACCTTCCGGCTTGCGCTCCTGCGAAGTACGGCGCGAGCGAGCATCAATATTTCCCAATACTTGAGGAAGCCACCCGCTGGCGGGCAGCACGAGTCGGGTGAATCGCGCGAATATTGACGAAAAGTCGATCGCGATCCGCCAATGTTTCGCGCAAGTCGTCAAAGGCGTAATCAAAGTTACCGACGGTAACATTCTAATCACAGGATCTAACTTATTTACTAATACACGGAAACTAACCATTAATACAATGTATAAACTACTATTTACAAGGTGAGCGCCGAACAACGAGCCTTCAAGGACACAGGTTTTGTGTTTTCTTTACATGTAAAATTAGCTTGAATTCCGCGAATTTTTGTATTTTTTGGATCTAACAGACTACGATACCGACATGAAATCGATTCTACTTGTTTTACAGTGCTTGCATTAAAACAATTAATAGTTTCGCGTAATTGTATCTTTAACTACCGTATCCATTCGCGTTCTAGCAATGGATCTCTGTCGACATCTGAAACGTACATATTTAATTTCTTTTCTACATTTTTGAATCGCACTAATACCGAAATTACCCCTACAATATTAATATCAGTCTTACAGAATGTAATTAGTCTTAAATCTGTAGATCGCAGTTTGATCTTTGGCCATAATTTGTTAACAGTCTTTGTGCTTACAATGGTGACCGCAGCACCACTATCTACTTCAAACTTTACAGGTACATCGTTGACAATCATCCTTTCATAGAATTTATCTCTGTACTCGTTCCGCTCCAGAGACAATATCTCCTCAATCTGATTTGCATTCATATGATCGGGGTTGGTTCGCTTTCCGCCCATACAAACTTTTTGTACATGCCCAGGTGTACCGCATTTCTTACAAACAACGTCTCGGGG
Source organism: Leptothorax acervorum (assembly GCA_035220615.1). NCBI lineage: Eukaryota > Metazoa > Arthropoda > Insecta > Hymenoptera > Formicidae > Leptothorax > Leptothorax acervorum. Next base: position 134,949 of record JASTWQ010000401.1, read on the forward strand.
CAATTTACACTTATTGGCCAAGTGTCTGCCCCCGTACCTGAAGCATGTACCATTATAAGATTTGTCGTTCGCATTTACGCATGACCTTGATTTGGAAGCTGCCGCGCTTCCACTGGTGTATTTTGGTGTAGACTTCTTAGAGCCTCCGGGTTTCTTGTCTGCTTTCACCCCCACGTAATCGACCGATGATGCAGCTGTACCAGGGTGTAATTGCAGTGCGTTTGTCTCCGACAGTTCCATGGACGTAGCAATTTGGATCGCCTTTTCGAAATCCAGGTCTCGTGTCTCCAGCAGCCGGGATTGCGCACGCTTGCTTGTAAGTCCGTATACAAATTGATTCCTTAGTGCAGTCTTTAAGTATTGACCAAAATTACAATTTACGCTAAGCTTGTGCAGTGCTGCCACATATTCTTTAATGCTCTCGCCATCTTGTTGTTTCCGGGTTTGAAAACGGAAAATCTCGGCGATTTCTGAAGATGCAGGCGCGTAAAATTCCGCCAAGGCGGTTGTAAAAGCCGCATACGTGCTATAGTGTGGTTCTGCCGGCGCCAACTTGTCGCAGATAATATCAAATGCGGTTGGTCAAATAAAATGTAGTAAGTACGTTACCTTTTGTGCTTCCGGGACCTTATGCACAGTGAGCCCTGCCTCTAATTTCTTCAGTTACCTTTTCCAATTAGCTGTAGCCGGGTCGAACATCTCCAAGCCCAGACTTCTTTGGATCACGATTTTCTCCTCCGCCATTTCTCTCGATTAGAATGATTCCGGTGCAACGTTCTGAAGACTTGTTGCAATACCGGACCGGCTTTTGTAATGCCACGTGGCGGCACGTTCCCACGAGGCGTGTCATTCGTGATTAATATAACCACGATCCCATCCTTGTCGCCAATTTTGTTGTGTATGTTCGATGGTGGGTGAAGGATGTAATACGCCAAGTTAGCAATATACAATATACTTTAATAAAATTTGCTCTTGGATACAGAGACAAGCTTTCGCTATGGTCGCTACTAACGGAATGGCCGGGAATTGCCTCGCAGGCCGCGCGCGGAAATCGGCGGGGCCGCGCACGCGGAGAATTTACGATCGGCGAATGCCCCCTGGCGTTACGCGCGCTATACAATAAACGCCACAACACCCATTGAGTCCGCAGCAGTGCGCACAGAAAAGGGACTGCAAGCCACGGAGAGCCAAGTGGTGGGGACACGCACACACAAACTTTCGAACGCACACGTACATACGTGCTTTCTCTTGTGTGCGTGTCCCCACCACTTGGCTCTCCGTGGCTCGCAGTCCCTTTTCAGACTGACGATTGGCCGTAACGCTCCTGCTCCGAATCGCGCCCATGCGCCCAAAGAAGTTTCACTTCAAAAATCTAATGGATGTGGGTCAGGCAAACGTGATTGGAATGTAATCTTTCGATTATAACTCATAAAACCAGGCATTTTCGGACATATGTGTATATGATATATTTTTTCTTGTTTATGTGTAAAGAACTTACTCCCAAAGTTTGTACAAGTATTTCTGAATCACTCTGTATATACAGGGTGGTCCACATAAAGTGTTACAAGCCAATAACTCTAAAAATATTTGTTGAATTAAATAGTTATGCATGAGAAAGTTTCATGTATTCGAACTTCATAAAGCAGAACTAACTATCAGTCGTATCGTTCAACTAGAAAGCTTTCCTCAAGACTTGCGGTCTTTGCAGCAGGGAAGACGAGTACACGCTAAGAGTAAACTATTCGCTCTTAATCCATTCCTAGATGACGGAATCATCAGAGTAGGTGGTAGGTTGAAACATGCAGACATCACACCTAATCAAAGACATCCAATCGTACTTCTAGCGAAGCATCATATAACGGAGATCATACTAAGAGAAGAGCAATTAGGCTACATTACTGTGGACCTCAGCAACTTTTGGCAGCTATAAGAATGCAGTATTGGCCTTTTTCAGGAAAAAGAAAAGCAAGAAAGGTAATAAGATGATGTATACCGTGCTTCAGATATGGACCAAGTATTCCAGAATTACGGATAGCAGATCTACCAGAATCCAGAGTCACAAGCGCCAGCAGACCATTCCTGGTTTCTGGCATAGATTACGCCGGGCCATTCAATATCCGAGAAAGCAAAAGAAGAGGGAACATTCCTGTCAGCAAAGCATACGTAGCAGTTTTCGTGTGTTTTAAAACCAAAGCGATTCATCTTGAGCCAGTGAGTAGCCTATCTACAGAAGCATTTATGTCAGCATTTCGGCGATTTTGCTCCAGAAGAGGGACGTGTGCGCACGTTTACTCAAACAACGGCACCAATCTAGTAGGAGCGGCAAACGAGCTGAAAGAAATCTACGCATTTCTCCAGAAGGAAAAGAACAGTGCATCCTTATGGAACTGGCTGTACAAAACATCAAGTGGCATTTTATACCTCCACGATCATTACATTTTGGCGGCCTTTGGGAGGCTGCAGTAAAGAGCGTCAAGAGACACAGTAAGACCACCACGAAGGATTTGCTGTATACCTTCAAAGAGTATTATACATTACTGGTCGAGATTGAAGACATTTTAAACAGCAAACCGTTAACAGCTTTGTCTTCAGATCCTAACGACTTTGAGCCTCTTAATCCAGCACATTTCATTATTGGAGACTTATTGAAGCGACCAGCTGAGTGCAATTATTTAGACTCTAAAGATAATCATCTATGATCCAGATGGCAACATATACAGAAGCTACGCCAATATTTCTGGCAAAGATGGCAAAAGGAGAATCTGTAGCAGCTACAGGCCAGAACCAGATGGAGGGAAGGCGAGAACGCAGTACAGGTCGGAGACTTGGTTCTTATAATAGAGGACAATCTCTCCCCACTTCAGTGGAAACTAGAACGGATCCAGAAGCTACATCCAGGTGACGATGGAATCGTCAGGGTTGTGACCATACGCACGTTCACCTGCAGAGAATTATAAGCGAGCAGTCAAGAAGATATGTGAGCTTTTATACAAAAGATTGGAGACTTTATGATTCAGATTCAATGTTAGACTCGGTGTTATCGGGTTAGACTAGACTCAGTGTTAGTATTAAGTTCATATTCGAGTCATGGATTATTTAGTAAGCATTTAGCAGTAAAATAGATTAGGGCATAAATACATGTAATCAGCTTCTTATTGTATAAAGCTATCATTTCCAACTTACAATTAGTTGAAAGATGCTCTTTCAAGGGGGCTTGGATGTAAAGGATCATATTCAGTTTTTCTCTTGTTAGAATTTTATTTTTGATGTATCATTATAATTATATAGCTTATCTTCTGATTTACATTTTGCATCTTGAGTTAGCGCACATAACGATTAGAGAGAGGGCGCTAGTCAGGGAACATAGGGCGGCGTCCGCCGATTTGAGTCAGATTCGTTACGTTTGCGTTACCGAGCAGATCAGAAACTGTATCAGTTCTTAATAAAAGGATTTTAAAGCAATAAAAGCAAAGCATCTCATCAGAGTTCCCCACAGCGCTTCTCCTATTATTTTGCCGCGCGAGTAGCAATGTAAACGTTGGGCTGTTTCTTTTCGTTGAATCGTGCGATGCACGCACTGATTCGCGTATCTTTATTGTTGAGTTAAAAACGTTTAAATCAAAAGTTGCCCGCTATGCGTGTTTAGTTGACTCCAGGAGTCTTCGTATTGTCTAGGTTGGTAACACATGCTTCTTCGCCTTCTCGCTAGGCGGTTACAGCGCGCGCGTCTCTATTAGTTTTTGTTTCAGTCGCAACGTTAACACGTTCAAGTCGCGTGATATACGTTTGTTGCAATGGTGTATTCTTACCAGAGATTCTTACAAATAAAACTTTTTGTCTGCACCTCACAATATTCTAACATTTATTAATTTATTTCTTATTAATTATTGAGAAACTTATAAAACAGTAAAGGACTTGATCTAGTTTGACCGACTCTACCTGCCCACGAGAAGCGGTCCTCTTATTACTTGACACTTTGTATAAAATGTTATATTATAGTTATTTTAAATTGTTCTGAGTACACATGAAAACTTATGATGTATATAACTGATTAATGCTTACATTGATCGGTTTATTTTTTCTAAAGGTAATTACGATATCATAATTTTTGCTACGGACGCATAATAAACATAGACCTTATATATATATATATAATAAGTAATAAACATTAACCAATGTGCTATATAAGCAATTGTACTCAGATTATAAAACGTACATATTATCTTCAAATAAAAATATTGTCATTTCCGTCACAATCTCAATATATTTCATAAAAGACAATTATTGGGATTTGACATATTGAGATACGACATCTGGCGGAAATTAGTACAGGCTCTAAAAGGATACACTTTTCCTTAGACGTAGCTGGACGTACATACACGCGTGATCATATATATTTTGTCAAAATTGGAATGTGAAACGGATTTTTCACCGCGCTCAATAAAAAGAAAAATGTATTGCTGCGTATTTAATTGCGTAGCAAAATCTTTGAGGAATTCACGTTTGCGTTTCCATCGTTTTCCAAAGCCGAATGAGTGCTCCGTTTATGTAAAAAACATGTTTGGCATACTCGAGTTATTAAATTAAAATGAAGAAAATTATTTTTTCAAACCTTTGCATCGCAAAACCTAAATCAGGGTTCCTCAAAAATAAATTTTTATTAATCATTGTTCGCATAATGTCTGTGACTTTGGAAGACTGTGCCGTAGCGTTAATTGCTCTTTTCAAAGGTGGAAATAAAACATTTATGCTTTTCAATAGGAGCTCCTTCGTATTTTTCCAAAACATGCTTTTGGGATTGCTTCCAAGAACATTTCTTATCCGTGCAAGACAAAACATTGAAATCGTCAATGTTATTCCTACATAAATTATATTCATAATTTATAAATTATGGAGATCTAAATAATTTATATAGGAATAACACTTTATATATAAATTATATTCATAATTTACATTATTTTGAACAAAAGAGAAAAACAAATTCTATTATGGATGATCAGTCTCTATATTATACGGTACAGGTTAGACACTAACCTGTAGCAGTGCAGCAAAACAGCTATTATATGTTTGCATTTTTTACCAAGGCCTGCTTTACACGAACATAGTTTTGCATTGATTTCATCATTTCCACGAATTTTTCCTGTTATTTCGTGCGGTTTTTCTCTCAAATTTGATGTAACAGAGAGCTAATATGTTTACGGTATCACTTTCATCAAATTATTAAATTTTATTTCGATTAAAATAATTATACAATAAGTAATTTAAAATACGACCGTATATAATAACAATCAAAAATCAAGGGAACGCCGTAATCGGCCAGGACTGGATCTTATTTGTCCAATAATTTTATTGTATATGAGTAAATTTTTACGTACAATCTTTCGCCTTAGTAAACCACGCGCCGTTACTAACGGACATAACGCGTATTTCTTATATTCGTATATTTGCAATTTTCTTGTTTCGTGAATATACCGTTCGCTTTGGTTAAGACTGCGTTATGTCCGTAAGTAACGGCGCGTGGATTGCCAAGGCAAAGGATTGTACGTAAAAATTTACTTAAATATAATTATTGGACAAATAAGATCCAGTCCTGGCCGATTATGCCGTTCCATTGATTCTTGATAATTATACAATGTTTTCATTTAATTAACGTATTAAAATTTTTAATTATATTGCTTACACAGCAAGGACTCGGGAAAATATTTGATATAAAAAAGGATCCAGAGGATCCGGAAGCTGAACCGTGAGTATTAAGTATTCAAAATTTTTAATATTTTATATTTTACTAGTATCGTATTATTGTGTTTTAATTGTATAACATTTCAACATTAAGTATAATTTAACTTTAAAAAGTAGTTGTTTATCAATCAAGTTGTATGCAACTGAAAGCTATACAAGATACATACATTAATATGTTTTATATTTTTTTACATTTCAGTACATTAAGATAATAATTTTAAAATATATCGTTGAAAAAAAACATTCTTTTTTTAGGGATATAAAGCCGACAAACTTGACAAAAGCTTATCTATTCGCCGCGGCTTATGCCTCATCTTTCGGAGGCACCGGAGCGATCGTAGGTACACCGACGAATCTTGCCTTTAAGGGTATCTACGAATATAATTTTCCTGCTGCTGACCCGATTACTTTTGGCAACTGGATGGCTGCCTCAATTCCGCAGATGGCCACAAATTCTTTTATACTGTGGCTGTACCTGCGAATCGCTTTTCTGGGGTATTTGAGGCCACGCAGTAAGGATGCTGAAATGGCGAGAATCGGTGCAGAAGGCGAGGCCATCGCGAATCAAGTATGATTCAGAGTTGTACAAAACCTCTTTTTAATTTCGTTTGATTGACATAATAAGTAACGAAAATATTTAAGAATATTTATTTAATAACTAAAATAAGTATTTGAAGAAATTATGTATTAATTTGAATAAATAAATAGGCATTAAGGGTGCTCGCCGCGATCGTGATGTCAGAAGCAAGACATGTGCCTGCGCATAAAAGCCTGCATGACTAAGCTTCATATCACATTCACTTTATAGTAATTTATTAACTGTCAAGAGAGAAGAATAGTTTTCGGCACATTTTATAAGTGTGTTAAAGCGATCGCGAACTGAAGTGTTTTTTTATCCACATATCTTTTTATAGTAACCAAATTTATTTATTAAATCGACTTTACTGGCGCAAAGGATAAGCAGTATATCACAACGTTTCGGCCCTTTGTGTTGGGGCCCTTTTCACGTGATCTAAGGGACACTCGCCAACTCGAAAATTCAAAAAAATCTGAAAATTTGCATAATAATAGAGTAGTAGGACCTAATAACAAAACAATTTTTTGTTGGAGCTAAAAAACGGTTCTAGGGGAGAAACACCCCTTCGAAAAAAATCGGTTTTTCTCTTTCGAGCCAAATATCTCCGAAACTATAAAAGATAGAAGAATGTTCCAAAATGGAAATTAAATGGTTTGGAAAGTGCTTTAAAATAGTGACCCAAAAAATTTTTATTTTTTTTATTTTAAAAAATACCCTTACCACTAACCATATTTTTCCAAAATTTAAAAAATTGTTTATTACCAAATAAAAGGTTATTTTTTTACGAGTTCAACCATGTATGATAAAGTTATGTTATGAAAAACTATTTTCGAGAAATAATTACAAACGCTGCTGTAAACAGTCTATCCGTGTCCGTCCATGCGCTCGATTATTCACGCAACACGTTCCGTTCGCTTCTTTCATAGAAGAAGATAAGTACGATAGCAAATACATTTGAAGGACACACTATATGTATATAATTATGAGAGTTTCTATCCCACAATATAAATATACATATATTATTGGAGAAATAGAGTGTAAAATGCTGTCATTTTGCGAGCGTTGGTCGAAGAGGTGACTTCGTTTTATCGTATCGTATCTCCTCGGGGGGGAGGGGGGTGTAAGACCGTCCCCGGATTCGCGATTGTTCTACAAAATTAACTAACTTGAAGGACCAGAGGGAGATATGTTCTCCTCACGACGTATTTGCAACGAGTAAAGCGGGTGCACTATGCACCCGGCGAGAAACGAACACGAAAAGCGAATGCAAGCGATTCACCGTATTGTTGCCCCGGCGCCCTCCTGCGGAATGCTTTCTCAGTCGATCTCGTCCTTCGTTCGGCTGGCGAGTCCTCCGTGGTAGCGGGAGGATCAGGCAAGGGTTGAGCAATGCAAGCGTGCAATAGTCAGGCAAGCAGACAGGCAAGCAAGGCAGGCAAGGCACGACACGTATAGATTGCACTCGTCGAACTTCCGAGTGAAGCGCGAGAGTTAACTACTTATTCTGCTTCCGACTGAAGAGAGTGTTGACTCGACACTTTTCCAATGGTGAGTGACGAGGTTGACGTGACCACTTCCGAAATGAGTCTGAGTGAGTCCTCCGTACTCTCCGGCTCGCGCTCCTGCGAAGTACGTCGCGAGCGAGTATAAATTTCCTCATTTATTTAGGATGCCACCTGCGGGCGGGCAGCACGAGTCGGGTGAGTCGCGCGAGTATTGACGCGGAAAATGATCGCGATCCGCCAACGTTTCGCGCGAGTCGCCTAACAAGAAATCGGAGTTACCGACAGTATTATACAAAACTATCTTATTACTAACAATGAGTCAATGTACAAAAGCACCTTTACTTGCTATGCGATGTACCACACCTGAGCGCGCCAACTTTAGGCGGTCTGATTCGCTAACTCTAAATGCTTGTAATTCAAAAACTATTATAGCCTCAACATTTTTGCATAAGAATTTTTTTCTTAGAATGTCCCACAGAATTTGTCAGTGAAACGGTGACCGAGCTTTCTGGGACACCCTGTATATATTATACAAAACTTTAATTATTTTAAAATTGATTAAGACCGATATAAAGTAATAAGAAAATTTTTTATTGTTTTCTACCGTTGGCGGTTATCAAGAAATAAAAATAATTCCTATATAGCAGTACATATTAAATATTTATAATTAACCTTTACTTTATACCTTTTCAGTCGATTTTAACTAAAATAACAAATTTTGCACGGTTTTTGGCATTAATTTGGTGTCAAACGCGTCGCGCAAATCTTGCTCGATTGGCATCAATTTGGCCCCACATTATGTTATGAAGCTTTGTCTACAAAACACAAGCTTTATGACGCCAATTTGCTGTGATATTTTGATTAAACTTGCTAGCAATTTGCTGGCAATTTGTGATCATTTTGCTTACTGAGTAAATATATAAATAGGATATGTCGTATTTTGTGTGGTAATTTTAAAATTAATTTATCAGCTGTTTAACCCTCCGTCATCCATCTGGGTCTTTAAAGACCCAAGCAAAATTTCTTTCTTGCATTTTTTCGTGGAGAGAAGGAGGCGGCGTTTGGTATCTCCCCTTCCCCCCCCCCCCCCCCCCCCTATAAAAATTGACAATAAAGGGGTTTCGCTGCCGCGGTAACACCGGTTCCCGTCAATGCGTGTTCGAGAAACGACCAGACAAAGTTAAGTCTGTGAAAACATGATGGATGACAGAGGGTTAATAAATGTTGATATTATACAGAGTGTCCATAAAGTCAGTTCCCATCCGTATATTTCAGAAACAACTCAAAATTATGAAAAATCGCGAAATATGTGTTCCATCATTTCGAGGGGCTACTCGCGTTTAAGGGAGTTGGGGGAGTTGTCCCGCGAAAGGGGGTGCCCCAGGGGTACAATAAATAAAAAATTCCAAATGGAATCCCTTATGTAGTATATAGTTTAAAAGGGTATAAAAAAAGAAAAATTTTGGTGTAAATTAGAGGTTGATACATTGATCCGTTTGGAAGTTATTTGGGGTCAAAGTTCGAGAAAACAAATTTTTAACTCTAAATCATTCCCGACCGGGTCAACGTATCAACCTTTAATTTGCGCCAAATTTTTTCTCTTTTTATAACTAGTTTAAGTTTTCAAAGTTATGGCGTATCTAATAGAAAATTTTCTTAATTATAATTCTTTAAAAAAGCTACAAAAAGTAATTCTTTCTTCTTTTCAGGTTTTTAAACTGTATAACTAATAAAGATAGATTGCATTCTTTAAATATTTATATTTGCAAATTATTCTCTTGATAAGAAAATGTATTGGTTCTCGTAGGTGATAAATCAAAATCTTAAAAATCTAGGACCTATGACGTTTCATGAGATCGCTGTTGCAATGCTTTTTACGGGATGCATATTCTTATGGATATTTAGAGCTCCTGGATTCATTCGTGGATGGTCGGAAATTCTGACGGATGTGTAAGTTTAAAAATTTATGTTTTTAAAACAAAAAGTTGTTCAATAAAAAAGAATTAAATAAGGCTAAAACAAATTTTTGCATGTACACATTCTTTAATCAAACCGGAATTAATGTTAAAAAATAATTTTTTTGAAAGTTAGCAAAAATTGAAATATCTATATTTTTTATGATAAATTCTTATTTTATTTCTAACATAATTTTAATATAGAATGTTGGCGGATTCAACGCCCGCAGTCTTCGTATGCTTGCTAATGTTTTTCATCCCGAAGGAACCGGTCTTTATACATTTCTACAGCAAAGACCGTAAGAACTTTTAAGCCACGATTATCAAACCAAGTATAGACTTGCGACTCGAGTAAGTAGCATAAGTTACTGTCTCTTTCTTATAAAAGATAAGCAAGAGGTGGCTTGCTACTTGGTTCGCCTTTCTGTTAGTTTTATGTGAACCTTACGTTAGCGATTATGAAATTTTATATAATTGCAGCGTCCAGACGATCAATCAGACCATCCGAGGGCTTGATCACTTGGCAGGTCATTCAGACAAAGATGCCGTGGAGGCTGGTATTTCTGTTGGGCAGCGGTTTCGCCGTCTCGAAAGGTAGCAGTGTCTCAGGACTCGCTATGAAAGTAGGACTTGCTTTGGTGCCTTTGAAGGAATTGCCTCCTGTACTGATGATGGCCGTTGTTCTTTTGTTTGTCAATACTCTGTCGGAGTTTACTTCAAATGTTGGCACGGCTAATATAATTCTGCCTGTCGTCGCTCACATGGTGAGAATTTATGCAAAGATAAGACATATGTATCAATAAGCATCGATTTTCAATGTCAACAATTTCAAGACAAATTATTTTCGCAAATATTATTCAGAAAAAATGCAGAGATAATATTTTTATCTTCAAATATACGCACTTTTCGTATCTGTAATTTAAAAAATATACGTGTGGCCCCCACGCGCGGCAGAAGTGAAACTTCTTAAGTGTGAGGAATAGGATAGTATCTCGTTTATAGTATCTGAATTAATGCCTATGTAATTCAGAAATCAAATTTTAATTATAAATTAAAGCGGATGCAATTCAAAAATAAAAATTGATTTGTGTATTGAAACCTGTATAACTCACAAATAAAATTTTAATTATAAAAGTGAAGTTTCAGGTTATGAGAAAAATTTGCCCATATATAACCTAAAACTTCACTTTTATAATTAAAATTTGATTTGTGAGTTATACAGGTTTCAATACACGAATCAATTTTTATTTGTGAATTGCATCCGCTTTAATTTATAATTAAAATTTGATTTCTGAATTACATAAGCATTAATTCAGATACTATAAACGAGATACTATCCTATTCCTCACAGCTAAGAAGTTTCACTTTTGCCGCGCGTGGAGGCCACACGTATATTTTTTTTACCATATTAAATTTCTTCGACGTAACTGGCAATCGTTCCTGACGGTCATAATCGTCAGGACATTTTAACCAAGATTCTGGTCCTTTTATCTCAACGCTTAATTTAAGCATCTTAATTTTAAATAATTTAATTTTTATTGTGAAAAATATTACCCCAGCCAGGGTTCGAACCTGGAACTTCCCGCTTTCTGTGCAGGCGTTGTGCCAATTCGACCACTGAGGCATGTGGTAATATTTATCGCAATAACACGTATAAATAAACAATCATAAGATAGAACACCGATATTTTGGTCAACGGTGTATATTCACTGTATAAAAATTGATTTGTGAAAAATTGATTTGTGAATTAAAGCCTGTGTAATTCACAAATCAATTTTTATTTATTTGTGAATTGCATCGCCTGTAATTTATAATTAAAATTTAACTTGTGAATTAACGTAACGCTCCCGCGCCGAATCACGCTCATGGAAGTTTTTGACTTTTCGCGACGGACTTCCATAACGCGAACGCGTAACGCGACGAATCGTATCACTCCCGTAGAAGGTTCGACTTTTCGTGACGGACTTCCATAACGCGACTTTCGTAACGCGACTTCCGTGACGGACTTCCGTGACGCTTCCGGTTCGAATCACCCCCCGTGCCCTAAGAAGTTTCACTTCAAAAGTTTTGGACATTACGTTTTTTCTTTTTCAGAATCTTGTATAGTGAAAAAAAATTAGCTGCGACAGCAAGAATTTGTGTGCGGTAGCTAAATTTTAGTCGTAACATATGGATAAATAAAAGTTTATCAGCGTAGCCATTTTTATTTAGCTGTAGATGTTATGTGGACGTTAGGTAAAGGTCACAAAAATTTAGCTACGGCAGACACTTATTTAGCTACGGCAGACACATAACTATTTCCGACATTCATCAGAAATAAAAAAAAATTATATTTATTTTAAAATTTTATTAATATTTTTTAACTAAATTTGTTTCTTAAGATGCAGCCTATGATGATTCCATCTGAAGTATTTGTAATTGATTGAATGTCTTTGTTCAAACAACTAACGAAAACCTGCGAGCATTGTCGCGCTCTCGGTCGACTCGTGCCTCTTTCCCTTCCGCTCCCACGCCTCCGGGTGGACCGAGTAGTTTGGAGACGGGGGTGAGGGGAGAGGGGTGCGAGCGACCGCGCTTAAGTATTTGCCCGGATGGGCGAGAGTTCTGTTCCAACCGTGGAAGGCTGTAGATTGTTACGAAAGTTCGAGAGCTTGGCTCTAACACATTTGTTATACAATTTTACCAGTGGCAATAAAATAAGTTGTTTTAACGCGAGTGCCTTTTTTTGAGCCTACGTGCCTCCTCGATAGCCAGCCTCCTCTATTAACGTGTCACCCGCTGGTCGATCGAACGCGATCGCCAAAAGCGATACATATTTTTGGTCCTTCGAGCCGGATGGCGATCGGGGGAGACACAGAACGGTCTGAGTGCGCGAATTTTCCGCCCACGCAGTGAATCGGAGTGGGGGAACTTTGAGAGAACATCCTAGAAGGATAAAGCAGCATCAGGGGTGAGTGGCTGATATTCAAAGGGAGACGCGGGATAACGCGACGGTAACACGTGCCACCTTCGTGCACCCCTTGGCTGCGTTCAGAAACTACACCTAGCGGGTGATTGCCGGGAGTCCGAGTAAGCGGAATGGGGGGGATAAGGGCCCCTCTCGGGTGTGTATGCGTCTGAACGACATATGGTGGCTTTCTTTTAACAATTCACTACTGATCGGTACAGCAATCATGCTTTTACCTAAAAAAATGGAGATATTTAAAACTTGTGAAGTAGAGCACATGTATGTGCATTAGGTAATCCAAATAACCTCTAATGTTAGGTGTTTTACAAATATAATCCAGCTACATTATATTCACTTAATTATGTTAAAAATAAATATTTTCTTAATCAACTTATCAAAGGAAATTGCACAGGAATCTCTCTTTAACACAACTTTTCACATGCAGCATTACAAATATGATCTTTATCATATTTACTGTAAATTACAATCGATTGATGTTTAATGTTTCACTTACTTACCTTCAGAATCCCAGATTATTACATTACTTTCATTATCAAGTTCTACAACGGTATTTTTATACGAAGCCATCTTTACTTTACTGTTTTCGGCGTTTTCGCGCGCTTTGAATACAAACTCCCAGATCGAGAGACTTTCACACTCCGCAAAAGAGCAGGGTGTAAAAGTCACTCGATCGAGAGCACCCAGAGTGTTTCTGAACGAGCCACTTAGGTGGCGTTCTAATGCTCTCGGTTGGTTTCTGAACGACAATTTGGTGATCGGGTGCTTCCGAGTGTGGTTTCTGAACGCAGCCCTTCTAGAACGCTCGCTCCGCGGCCCGCGTGCTCCGCATTTACGAGCGCGTGCTCCGTGCTTTGCGCGCCCCGCATCCACGAACGCCTGCTCCGTGCCTCGCGCGCCCCGCATCCACGAGCGCCCGCTCTGTGCCTCGCGCGGATTCGCTTGGCAACCGCCGTAGAGTGTGGACGTGCTTGCGGCGCGCAGCGCCACTTTCCCCGTCTATCTCCGCGTGCTTCAACTGCGTAATAGCGAGCAAACGTGCCGTGCTGTGTGGTGACGAATTTACGGTCGCGCATTTGTACTCTCGATCGTTATAATCGGACAATTAGCCCGCGGTATTATCCGCGTGTGTGTTCGCCGACAATTTCTGTGACTGGTTTATATAAATCTTTTGATCTCTGACTGTCGCGAAAGATGCAAGAGGCTTCGGCTTCTTGCGGCTCTGATGGAGGGGCCCCGGGGCTCCTCCCCCGTCGTAATTCCTCGGATTCCTTGAATCTCACTCCTCATCCTGTACCTCGTACTTCAATCCCTCTCGATCAGTATACTAAATTTATGTCGCAGCATCTGAGTAATGATGCGTTATCGTGTAGTGTGCCTTTTTCTCCCGGTATTCCCGGAGATAATAGTCTTTCGATGCGTAGTGGTGATTCGAATCACGTGATTGCGAACGCGGTAAACCAACCCCTCCCGATGGACACAGACGTGGAAATTGCGTCGTCTTCTCCGCAACCGGCTGCACCGCCATGTTGCGTGACACCACAAAGCCATAATACAGAGTCGACGGTCTCGTCGGCGACTGTCTCAACCTTCTGCCCATTCTGTTAATGAGCGTAAAAAAAAAGGGGTACAGAATCAGGTATTTATGTCATCTCGCAAAGAGTCTAAAGTGTCTATGCAGTCTTCTCCGAATTCCGGTGAATCGGAATCTCCTACCGTATTAAACATTGAGGAGAAATATTGCTACGGTAATACGGATCGTAGTCCCTTCTCGGTTTTCATTACGCCAGCCAGCGATAATGGCTCCGCATCTCTTCACTCACTGACGGTCAGCGAGGTGATATCTAAGATTGCATATAATGAACTTATCGAGACCAAGAAAATCGGACGCGCGAGGGTTGTTGTTGACATGCGTACCGCGACAGCTGCAAATAACCTTATAGATAACCTAGCATTGACGGACGCCAAACTTGAAGCCTAAATTCCTTCCTTCAAAGTGCTACGCTTTAGGATTATTAGGGACGTGCCTGACAAGTACAGTCTTGAGTGGATTAAACAATACATAGAATCACTGGTCAAAGTGCTTCGCATTGAACGCTTAAATCGTCGAATTACCGTCGACAATGAGTCTCGTGTTGTCCCATCAAGTTCAATTCGCATTAATTTTGCCGGTCAACGATTGCCGGAATATGTTTACTTACGCAAGGTTAAATATAACGTTAATACCTTTGTGCCTAAATCACGCACATGCTATTCATGTTTTAGGGTGGGCCACGTAGGTTCACAGTGCAAAAGCCGACCTCGTTGCTTGTATTGTGGTGAGGATAAGCATGACGAAAAGGTGATATGCCCTCGGAGGGAACCTCCCCACCGTTGCCTCAACTGTGGAGGGAAACACTTGGCCACATTCAATAATTGCAGTGCAATCATCAAGCATAAACAGGTTAAGTCGTTGGCTGCTGCGGAAAACATTTCATTTACTGCGGCTAAAAAGAGGCTTCGTAACCTTGGTGTGGAAGAGCATGGTAATATGACTGATCCTAGATTTGACTTTCGCAACTTTCCGTTAATCCCGGAGGCTTCCTCCTCATTCGCCAACTCCTTTCAGGTTCCGGTGTCCAACAGCTTCGGCCTGTTGGATCCCGAAATCAACACGGCACTCGGTCAACTTCTCTCATACGCGCAGGCCACGGCTAGACCTAGGGCTCTCAACGGTGCTAATGCTGGCGCTCATGCGCAACCAGCACGGGGGCACCAATCCCCTCGCCCTTCCGCCCCTCAACTGAGGACCCCTCCGTCCGCTTACAAGCCAAGCTCTAGGCTCAGGCCGATGTCTGGTTACACCCCAGCCCACTTAAACAAACTTTTGTACCCTAATGGGCAGGCCCGCTATGGGTTCTCAAAGGACGATATCGTCTCTCCCCCCTCGCTTTCCCCTTTCCCCTTCGCTTCTGATAATTCACACGATAACTCTGACCCCCCTTCTCTTACTAATGTACCTCCCCCCGGTTCAGAATCTTCCCCCCTCCTTTCACCTTCATCCGCTTTTGCTTCTACTTCCTCCTTCGGTCCCCCACGCGGCCCTCCGCCGAACTTAGCATTTATTATACAACCTATTTTACGTTCCATAGAAAAATTTCTTCTTAGTAACTTCCAGAATATGATACTCTCTTCTAGGTTTGCGTTCCCGCCTGCTCAGCAGGCTCCTGGTTTGAATAATCAAAATTTTCCTGCTCATCGCAGTAGTA
Organism: Leptothorax acervorum; assembly: GCA_035220615.1. Classification (NCBI taxonomy): domain Eukaryota; kingdom Metazoa; phylum Arthropoda; class Insecta; order Hymenoptera; family Formicidae; genus Leptothorax; species Leptothorax acervorum. The sequence goes on from JASTWQ010000401.1 coordinate 150,938, forward strand.
ACTTCTTCCCCGTTCCCTCCTCATAACTCTAAATTTACTCGTATATTTAACCTCAACATTTTTCATTTGAATTGCAGAGGAGCTGCGGGTAAACTACCCGATATACAGGCTTTGGCGTCTAATTACGACGTACTCTGTCTACAAGAGACGCTCTTGTGCCCTAATAATAAATTCTCCGTCAAAGGTTATGAGACGTTGAGAAGAGACATCGATGGTCCTAGTGTAAGAGGTGTCTGCCTTCTTATACGTTCCGGTATAAGATTTAACTAGGTCTCACCCCCGTTTACTGTTCACCCCTCTCTTGAACTTTTATTATAAAATCGCCTCGAGCATTTATTATAAAATCGCCTTGGCTGGCTGGATCACCGACCGATCTTGCCTTAGCTGGCTGGATCACCGACCGATCTTGCCTTAGCTGGCTGGATCACCTTCCGATCTTGCCTTAACTGGCTGGATCACCTTCCGATCTTGGCTTAGCTGGCTGGATCACCGACCAATCTTGCCTTGACTGGCTGGATCACCTTCCGATCTTGCCTTAGCTGGCTGGATCACCGACTGATCTTGCCTTAGCTGGCTGGATCACCGACCGATCTTGCTTTGACTGGCTGGATCACCTTCCGATCTTGCCTTAGCTGGCTGGATCACCGACCGATCTTGCCTTAGCTGGCTGGATCACCTTCCGATCTTGGCTTAGCTGGCTGGATCACCGACCGATCTTGCCTTGACTGGCTGGATCACCTTCCGATCTTGCCTTAGCTGAAAATCGCCGTAAGTATTCCTCTGGAGAAACACGAGGAGATTTTGCTGATTAACGTCTACAGACACCCTAACGTGGTCACTCCCTTATCTGCATGGAATAACGTGTTCAACTTTGCTTCCATTTTTAAGCTGGCGTTGATGGTGGGAGATTTCAACTCACATCACCTTCTCTGAAACTGCCCGTTGAACGATCCCGAAGGGGCTCGCCTGGTATCTCTCATCGAAACTTACAACTGGATGGTACTGAACGAGGACCACCAGACTCATATTGGAACTCATCGCAATAATTGGTCTACAATTGACCTCGCTCTTGCGTCGGCTGGCATGGCAGCGGCCTGTCGGTCTGAGGTATTACGCGATGCTCGCGGTAGCGACCACTATCCTCTGGTAACCTTGGTTGGCAAGCAGCCTCGGAGTTGGCTCCAGTGTGTACTCTCCCGACATTCCATTAGTATTGCAATACAAGCTGCCCCCGGACACATCCGTCTTCTCAGCTGAGGCCTGGGCTCTTTATCAGGCTTTGTTCTTTATCCTTCAATTTGAAATCACGCCTGCTATAATATTTTCAGATTCAAGGAGTGTGCTAGAAGCTGCGCTATCTTTTAAGATTATTCATCATAATTATTTGATTCCACGCATCCGCTCGTTATTTTCTAGATTGGAGGAAGCTGGCCTCAATGTCACGCTAGCGTGGGTTCTCTCCCACAAGGGTATCTCTGGCAACGAGAGGGCGGATTGTCTGGCCAAAGCAGCGGTCTCTGAGGGCACCAGGCCGCCTTTTAAAGTACCCTTCACTGATATGTTCCAGAGGCCCAAGGACATTCTTAGGAAAAGATGTGATTATTATTTTGACGGCTTCGCGCCGTTCAAGGGCTCTCATTATTACTCCTATTTTCACTCTTCTTCACCTAAACCCTGGTTTTATTGTCTTCCCCTCAAACGCGAGGAAATTGTGCTAATCAATCGCCTCCGCAGCAATCACTACAATTTGAATTTCAGTTTGCATCGAAAGAATATGGTCGACTCCCTCGGGTGCCCTTGCGGCGACCCCCGACAGGATATTAATCATATCATATTTATGTGCGAAGATACAAGACATAAAACCTCCCAGCTTTTTAAATACTTGAGAAAGGAATTCCCTTCATCTCCCCTGAATATATTCCCCTTGTTGCAAAACCCTCCTCCTAAGCTATGTCGCCTCCTTTTATCTTTTCTAAAATCCTGCGAGTTATGCATTTGAATTTCCCGCACTTCTTCTTCCTATGACTAATTACGACTTTAAGTGCGCGTCTTGGTCAGTTGCCATCTGCTGTCAAGTTCGTGGCCAAATCGACTCCGTTCAGAGTCGGGAGCCATAATAACCCAAAAGAAGAAGAAGATGTGCCTCGCGCGTCACGCATACACGAACGCCCGCACCGCGTGCTCCGCTCCTACAAGTGCGTGCTCCGCGCCTCGCGCGACCAGCACCCAAGAGCGCCCGCTCCGTGCCTTACGCGCCCCGCGCCTACGAACGCCCGCTCCGCTTTCTATGAGCGCTCGCTCTGTGAATAGTGAAGATGGACTCGGTAAAGAAACAGATGGTTACCAAGGGGTACATTGACCGCTTTTGGGACAATCTCATAAAGGTAGGCAAAGATAAAATAACTCAGCCCTACTTAAAGACGCGCCTAGCATTACTTGAGACTTATTGGCGCCGATTTGAGGATACTCATTATGAACTACTTGATCTCGACGAGACGACGATCAAAGACTATTTGAAACTTGACGTATACACGCTTACGGAAGATAACTATGTTGCCATCAAATCCAAGATCTCCTCTCTTTTGGAGGAACCTAACGCAACACTTAAACAGGACCCTGCGTCTTCGCTTATCAAACAGATTAAACTCCCAAAAATTGACTTGCCAACCTTCTCGGGGGATCAACTTGAGTGGGAAAGTATCCGAGACTTTTTCAAATCTCTGGTGGGTGAGGTACAAAATTTGGCTCCTGTTCAATAACTACAATACTTGAAGGCGAGCCTAACGGGAGAGGCGGCGGCTGTTGTCGCCAACATAGAGTTGACGAATAAGGGCTACCAGACGGCGTGGTCGGAATTAATCTCGCGATACGACAACAGGAGGGTTCTACTTTCGACACACATGCTTGCCTTTCTCAACAGTGCGGCCACAACGAAAGCCGTTCCGTCCGAGTTAAAGCGGCTCGTCAGCGTAGCGCTGCAGGCGAGACGCTCTTTTGAATCACTTGGACGCCCAGTGACGTATTGGGACGATTGGTTTGTGCACGTCATTGCGGAGAAACTGGATTCCTCGTCATGTCTTCTTTGGGAAACTTCACTACAGTCGAGTACGGAATTTCCGACCTTCAAGCAACTCCAGAGCTTCCTACAGACCCGAGTACGAGCCCTAGAAGCCGCGACCTTGAGAGACTCGGTAACCACGGGCTACGCCGCAGGATCTAAACCTCAAGAGCGAAAAGGTAAGGTAAACGCTCTGACGGCCTCGACGGCAGGAGCGTCTGGAGGAGGCAGGCGGCGTCCCATCTTCCAAGGCCAACACACGTTCAACTACTGCCCGCGCTTCAAGGAGCTTCCGGTGCCACAACGCCGGGAGTACGCAAAAAAACAAGGAGTGTGTTTTAATTGTCTCAAACCGAAACACGCCATCTCGAATTGTCCGTCGGGGCACCGTTGCCTCCGCTGTCAGGAGAAACACCACACTTTGTTGCATGTTTCAAGTGCTTCTGTGGCACCTGCGCCAGAGACTTCCGACAGCACGACTACAAAGGCCGCGCCTGCAATTAAGGACACGCCGTCCGACACCACGGTGGCCACTAACGTCGCCGCCCTCGCTGCAACCTCGGGCCGCTTGGTCCTACTCGCGACCGCTCAGACGACTCATGAATGACCTCGGAGACAGGGTTGTCGTCCGGGCTCTGCTGGACTCAGGGTCCGAGGCCTCATTCTTGTCTGAGCGAGTCGCGCGGGTGCTGAGACTCCCCAGACGCCGGGTTCACGTGCCCGTGTCGGGCCTACAGGAGGCCTCCACTGGTGTCGCTGAGCACGCGGTATTGGTGACCATGGGCTCACCCCGCGCAACTAAAGTGCGCCCACACTTACCGGAGGTACTTGTGCTACCGAGGTTAACGTCTGTGCTCCCACGATGTCAAGTGACACGGATCGACTGGCCTCACCTAAAGGGACTACCCCTAGCCGACCCGCATTACGACCAGCCCGCCACCATAGATGCTATACTAGGGGCGGATGTCTACGGGCGGCTGCTTCAGGATGGCGCTAGGACGGGCCCAAACGGTGCACCCTCCGCCCAAGCGACCTTACTGGGCTGGGTCCTAATGGGACCCGTATCGAATCCAGAGACCGCGCCTTCTGGGCGTCTCAAGGTTTCCGTCTGTTACGCTATGACCTTCGACGATGACTTAAATCGGGCGCTCCAACTGTTTTGGCAGCTGGAGGAGGTGACCTGTGAGAAGGTTCTCTCAGAAGAAGACCTCTACTGTGAAACTCTATTTGCAACTACACACACACGCGATGCAGAAGGGCAATACATGGTACAACTGCCAAAAAGGGAGGACACGAAACTGCAGCTGGCTAACAATCGCAGGGAGGCGCTCAACATGCTGTTCAATCAGGAACGACGTCTGATGCGCAACCCACGATTACGGGAAGAGTACGTTACTTTCATGTCTGAGTACCTGACCCTGGGTCATATGGAGTTGGTGCCTGTTTCAGAGATGCAGCGCGAAGACGCCTTCTACTTACCGCACCACGCGGTCTTTAAAGGGTCCGACCTAGAGGGCAAGATACGCGTCGTATTCAACTTTTTTACATCCAAATAACATCAAGTCGCTATCTTCTGTGATGACAACATCAGCTATACCATTGATATTTAAATACGCCAATTGTGCATCAGCTTCGTAAGGAGCTGTAATACAATCAATGTTCTCGTTCTGGCAATGTTTGATTAATTCTAATGCTATTTCATGAGTGATATCTATAGCGCGTTTCAACAAATTTGTATTCAACGCGTCCTTTCGTACCGCTACCGGACTCTCACTAAATGACATACTGATGTCCGGTCCAAAGTTACACTCCAAGCTTTGGCTGATTCTGACCAAGTGGCAGTTCTTCCCCTTTGTGTACACTGCTGATTATAAAAATGTTCCGACAGATTCGCATCCATCCGGGGGACATTCATCTCCTGCGCATCTTATGGCGCACGGACCCTACGGCGGAGGTCCAGGAATTTCACCTGCTAACGGTGGTCTATTGGACGGTCCCGGCTCCCTATCTCGCGCTCCGCACGTTTATCCAACTCGCCGAGGATGAGCAGGCGTTCTTCCCTCTTGGAGCATGTACACTTCGGGAGCACTCTTACGTTGATGACGTCTATGGTGGTGGTCGCACGCTGGACGAAGCTTTGGAAAACCAACGCCAACTTGTGGGCATACTCAAGGCCGGGGGCTTTGAGTTAAGCAAATGGGCGGCCAACCACTCAGAACTCTGTCCAGATGGGGAATCAGCAGCTAAATTCTTCCACGATCGGGAGGGAGTAAGCACTCTGGGGGTGCTCTGGAACCCTGCGGACGAAACCTTTGCACTCCGAATCGCTCCCGCGACGAGCGCGACGGGTAATACTAAGAGGACCGCCCTATCCAGTGTGGCCCGCTTCTTTGATCCGCTGGGTTGGGCTGCGCCAGTCCTTGTATATGGAAAAATTTTCATCCAAAATTTTTGGATGGCCGGGATCAAGTGGGACGAGCCACTCCCAGAGGAGCTACAGTCCGCTTGGACTAAATTCGCCGAGGCCTTGCCGCAACTCAATCGTGTAAGCATTCCTCGTCCTGTACAGTACCCGGGCTCGGAAGGTACTGTCGAGCTTCACGGATTCTCCGACGTGTCCAGCCGTGCATACGCGGCAGCCATCTACCTCCGAGCCACGGACTCCTCGGGGAATGTCTCAGTTCACCTGTTGGTTGCTAAAACCAAGGTCGCTCCCGTCAAGCAGGTGTCCATTCCGAGGCTGGAACTCTACGGCGCTCTCTTGGTCGCCAGACTCCTCGTCGCCACCGCCAATGGCCTTGAACTGAACGGGGCCCCGCGTTATGGCTGGACGGACGTCCAGCTGCCGTAGCACTAGCGTGGATAAGATCCCATCCTTCTCGATGGAAGCTCTACATTGCTAACCGGGTGTTTGAGCTCCAGAACCTGGTGTAACATGGAGATATGTGCCAGAATTGGAGATATGTGCCGACCGCGGACAACCCGGCAGATGCGGCAACTAGAGGCATCTCTCCTATCGCACAAACTTTGGTGGACCGACCGTCCTGGCTCAGTAGCAATAACTACACGTGGTCGGATCCCGAGACCACTGAGACTGCGGCATCGGAGAAGGAGCTGCGCCACCTCGCAACCCACGTTGCACAGCCGGCTGAGGACAATCCAGTCTTAACTCGATTCTCCTCTCTACCACGCCTACTTCGTGTTACAGCTTTGTGTTTCAGATTCCTCCATAACGCACGCCAACCCCGGACTAAAAGGTCGGGCTTTATTACAAGAGATGAGTTGAACGCAGCGCGCCTACGCTGGATAGGAATCGCGCAGCAGCAGGATTTTCCGGACGAACTTGACAAGCTCAGTCGTGCACTACCCCTGTATGCGCTCTCTCCGCTCCTGCCTCTCCGGCCGTTTCTGGACGACGAAGGGTTACTACGCGTAGGTGGTCGGCTTCAGCAAACACTGCTACCTTACCAGGAGAAGCATCCATTGATAATGGCTAAATCCAGCCATCTCTCTCTTTTACTCGTGCGCGAAGCACACGCGGTATCGCTACACGGAGGGCCACAGCTGACACGTAGCCTCCTATTGAAGAGGATACGTATCCTTCAGGCCAAATCCTTGATTCGGAACGTGATCCATAAGTGCGTTCGATGCACACGATTTCAAGCTAAGACCGCGGAACAACAAATGGGTCAGCTCGCAACAGAGCGGACACGGCCAAGCCGGCCATTCCGGTCTTCCGGGGTCGACTACGCTGGGCCGGTGTTCTTACGGACCACGAAGGGTCAAGGTCACAAGTCCGTTAAGGTCTACATCTGTCTGTTTGTCTGTCTGTCCTCTAAAGCAATCCACCTCGAAGTCGTTTCTGATTTGACTTCTGCCTCATTTTTAGTTGCCTTTAAGAGGTTCACCGCACAACGGGGTCCATGCCAGCACTTGATGAGCGACAACGGGACGAACTTCCGAGGAGCCGCCAAAGAGCTTCGCTCGATGTTTAAGGGTGCTTCTGCTTTTTACAACAAATGCGCCGCCAGCCTGGCTAACGACGGTACTGAGTGGTCGTTCATCCCACCGGGCGCCCCCCACTTCGGGGGACTATGGGAAACGGGCGTCAAGTCCGTGAAATACCACCTCCGGCGGTATCGGTGAACAGAAGCTCACATTCGAGGAGATGGCGACCCTACTGACTAAGATTGAGGCCTGCCTCAATTCGCGGCCGCTACACGCACTCAGTAATAAACCCATCAGACTTGACGGCCTTGACTCCGGGTCACCTACTTATCGGAGAAACGCTGCTCAACATCCCCGAGCCGTCACTTCTGAATGTTAATGCAAATATCCTGTCATCCCGTTGGGCTTTGGTCTCTAACATGCGTGACCACTTTTGGAGTCGATGGTCGAAGGAATACCTCCACAACCTTCAACAGCTCAAAAGATGGAGAAGGACGCTCCCCAACCTAGTGGTGGGCACTCTCGTGCTCATAAATGACGAGCTGCAACCTCCCGCAAAATGGCCATTGGCACGAGTCGTAGCGCTCCATCCCGGACCCGACGGACTCGTCCGCGTAGTAACCCTCAAAACCGCGAGCTCCATCCTCAAACGACCTATCGCTAAAATATGTCTGCTACCGGTCGAACCGACGCCCGACGCCGAAGCGGACTGAAAACCCTTGTTCCTCGTGGTCATAGTACCAACGCGTTTAATCTAGTTCAAGTCTATTTTTTCCATTGTACTCTAGTCACTTTGGTTAAACTTACTTAATTCTTCGCGGCTCCCGTAGTACTTCATGGCGGGCGGCTCGTCGCTGCGACCTCGTTAATTTCGCCCCAAAGGACGAGGCAGGCGGAAAATGTTCAAACAACTAACGAAAACCTACGAGCATTGTCGCGCTCTCGGTCGACTCGTGCCTCTTTCCCTTCCGCTCCCTCGCCTTCGGGTGGACCGAGTAGCTTGGAGACGGGGGTGAGGGGAGAGGGGTGCGAGCGACCGGCGCGTAAGCGTTTGCCCGGATGGGCGAGAGTTCTGTTCCAACCGTGGAAGGCTGTTGATTGTTACGAAAGTTCGAGAACCTGGCTCTAACACATTTGTTATACAATTTTACCAGTGACAATAAAATAAGTTGTTTTAACGCGAGTGCTTTTTTTTGAGCCTACGTGCCTCCTCGATAGCCAGCCTCCTCTATTAACGTGTCACCCGCTGGTCGATCAAACGCGATCGCCAAGAGCGATACAGTCTTAAAAAACACACCTTAGTGAGACTCGAACTCGGGACTCGTCGCCTCTGGATCGTGAGTCAACTGCCTTAAGTGGTAGACTACTTTTTAATTTAATGTAAGTGTTATACAGGGTGAATCTTAATGGATGCACCAACTTTTTACCACGTGAGATGGATTACCGACCGCAACTGTAATCAACCGAACGATTCATAGGTGACACTTGCTTGGATCGACCGCTCCGATCGACATACAGGGAAGTTAAAAATTGTGCATCAAGTAACGTATATCTTATGCTATACATACATACTTTTCTAGTATATCCAACTCTCTTCTCATACAGCACGAAAACCTCTTAAAATATTTTTTAGGAAGTTTAAAATAATTTAAAATAATTCAAAAAAATATTTTTATAATGTTTCTATGTCCGCCAAATCATGTCAAAAAAATATTTACAAAAATGTTTTAAAAGATTGCGTACAAATATATTCAATAATATTTGTAAAATCTTTTAGAAATATTACTTTGAAAAATAAAATATGTTTAACATTTAGACATATTTTTTAGAAACATTCTAAAAATAGTTTTGTAAACTATTTTAAAAAATATTTTGTGCTGTATGGGTTACGCGTCATTTTTACACAATTTTTTTTTAATAACGCAATTTCTTATTATTGCGCAACGTACCCACCGCATAAAAAGAGATATTTTTTGTATCTGTGTATCTTTCTTATAAGATTTTTTAAAAATAATGATTTTTTAATAAAGTTACTTGGTGGCGATTTCTCTTCTCACGCTTACGCGGAAAATTTTAGAGCGTAAAAAGAGAGTTGGATCTAAAGCGGCAAAAATATAAAAATATTCTACCATTCTTATTAAAAAATGCGTAATTCTAATTTTCTAAAAGAAATATTCTGCTGTATATTTTATAAATATAAAAGTAATAACTTAAAAAATTTTTTAAGAGGTTTTTGTGCTGTATGAGAAGAGAGTTGGATATACTAGAAAAGTATGTATTTATATAGCATAAGATATACGTTACTTGATGCACAATTTTTAACTTCCCTGTATGTCGATCGGAGCGGTCCAAGCAAGTATCACCTATCTATGGATCGTTCGGTTGATTACAGTTGCGGTCGGTAATCCATCTCACGTGGTAAAAAGTTGGTGCATTCATTAAGATTCACCCTGTATATTGTCTACATGTCATAACCAGCGCAAATATATAATTTTCCAAAAATAATTCTAAGAAACAAATTTAGTTTTTAAAAAGTAATTTTAGAATTGGATATACGAATATAATTCTTTTTTTAATGTCGGATGAATGTCGGAAATCAGTGTAGGCTTGACACTGTCACAATATCAGAAGTGAGCTGATATCGTAAAACGGCACGAATTGGCAAACCTTGCCTGTAGGCTTATTCTGTAACTCGTTAACGCTGGATACTATCGTTATTCAGCGTTAACTAGTTACAGGATAGGCCTACTGGGCCGACGTCGCGCCATGATCGAATATTATAGTGACAGTCGGTTGTCGCAGTTTTGCCAACGTCGCGTCGGCTCGTGAATCGGCATCGGGCAAGAGTCGGCAAACCTCCCTTGAGCGTGCGACGTCGCGCCGCGATTGAATAATGACAGTCGGTTTGCCGTGATATCGCCAATGTCGGTCCGACGTTCGACGTCGGGCAAAAGTCGGCAAACATTATCTGGGGATTTACACATACATTACATGTAGGAGACACAAGTTTGGTGTGTCTGATAATATTTTAGGTGCCGCTGCAAATGAGCTTTCATCCGCAGCTAAAATTGTGTCCATGAAAGTTACTTTAGTTTGCAATATCGTTTATTAGGTTAGTTATATTGCAATTTACAAAAATTAGTAAAATAGGGTGAACTTGGGTGAGATGGCCATAGAAGAGAGATGGCCAACTTATGTTCTCTGATTCCAGCTCACCATCTAGTATCAAATAAATAACATGGGTGGACCATCTCTCCTCTATATATATTTCACTCAAGTTTACTCTATACATATATAGAAGTAAATAAAACTGTAAATAGATATAAAAAATACATGGTTATATTTTGTTTCGATCCTTTCTAATTATTCGAGGTGAGAAAACTACGTAGCCACGTCTCAAAAGAAATTGATTCTATAATACTATATTAACTTGGAAGATATAAAGCCATAAATCACACTTATACATACTTTTGTTGTGTTAGTTACAGCTGTTAGCTATCATAGCAAACTTACAGTTTCTGATCGATAGGATCATAGCAAACAAGTTCACTTTGCTAAGAAACCGATATAATAGCAACAGTGGCAAATTTTTTTGCTGCAGCAGCAAATACAATTTCAGCAAACCATGATTAGCTACAGCGGTGAAATTTTTTTTTTACCACCCACTTGGCAATTGACAAAATAATTTTTGAAAAATGTAATGCACAACAATTCTTTAAATTTATTTTAAATCTATATTTTCTTATCAAATATCGTGATTATTATTCATCTTTGTATTTGTTTCTCTAAGTGTGTGGCAATGAAGATACACCCTTTATATCTGATGATGCCAGTGACTCTGATGTGTTCGTACGCATTCAGAATGCCGGCCGCTACGCCACCGAATGCAATTATAACCGTCGCGGGTCATCTACAAACTCCGATACTAATAGTAGTCGGATGTTTCCCCGCAATGTACAGTTTGATAGTGCAAATTATCCTATTCCCTACTTGGGGAGCTTTCATTTACGGCATCGGGGAATTTCCAGCTTGGGCAGAACAGCATGATATTAACCGGAAACCATAATCTTGTTACTAATATATCTTTACATATTATGACTAATTGTGAAACATATTTTTATTTATCGTTTTATGTGTTACGAGAATAAAATTAATTATTTATGAATAAAATGACGAATAAAATAACATGTAATTCTTTGGATAAAACAGCCGATTATTTATCTTTAGATAGTTAATTCTCTAAATACAAAATATTTTTTTAAATTCTAAATATTAGGTGTGTAAATTAATTTGATGCTTTTACATTCAGTTCCTTATAATTCTGTTTTAAGATTAAATAGTTTTCTGCCTTTTTGCTGGTTGCAAGTGTGGACTTCTATTTTCAAAACACTACATGCCTTGGGGAAACAGACGACAAATCCTCGTAAAACACAATGTGACGTTCAAAAAGAGGCATTTAAGGCACTGCATTTTTTCACATTTTAAGTAAAAAAAAATTCTGCTGAAGCGGCGGAACTGATTTGTTCTGTTCTGGGTGAAGGTGCTGTGATCTATAAAACGTACACGGAAAAAAAAGATTAGCTACCATCGCTAAATTTCGCTAGTCGCAAAATGTGGATAACCAACATTTTTGCAGCAAGTGCTATATTTTTTGCAACGATAGCTATAATTTAGCAATAGCAGCAAAACCTTTTGTTAAAGTTTTAATGTTTTTGTCCTTTATATCGAATTTATATAAATTTGTTTAGTCTATAAATGCATCAAAGGTTTATGTTAATAATTTAAAGCTATAATTTAAAAAAAAACATTTTATTGCAACAGAAAATATTTTATTTAAATATGGTCATTTTTATATAAGTTGCACAATCAAGAGACACGGTTATAGCCCCAGTAAACAAAAAATCCTCTTAAAGCGCACTTTAAGATAACTTAAAAAATAAAGTAGTCTTTCAAGATCAAGAGACACGGTAGTGTCTCGCGCCAAGTACGCGCGGAGCGAGACCGCCGTGGCTCTATTGACGCGATGCAACGAGTTACGAGTACCCGACATTTTGAGATCTCGATAACTAGTGAACGGATCGAGTTCTAACTAGGCTTAATGGATAGCTGGGACCAAATTTATATAAGAAAAGTGTTTTTATTTTTCCGCTACGTGCCCTACGAGCGGAGATATTACGATGCAAATTCCGATCCTAAAAATTTTCATTTAAGATACGTCGACGTCGTTCTCCGTTTGCTGTGTTCGCCACCGTGGCACTAGCAGTTGTCGATTATGTCCATTTCATATTCTTGCCGTTATGCGGCGCTAGTTCTACGCGTAGAAATGCGTTAGTTCCATCACGTGATCACGTGTGATGTGATCTGAGTTACGTGACATAAACATAACCGTAAAGCGGCCTATACACGTCGCGAGTCCGACTCGGCTCGGTTTCTACTCGTTCGTGGGTGGGATGTCACGAGCCGGGCTCGGCGTCCGACGAGCCAAATTCCGGGACTATTTGGGAGTGTGTGTGTGGTGAAAAACGTTCGAGTCCGGCTCGCGTATCAAGCTCGCTTAGCCGGACTCGCGAGTCAAACTCGTACATGTAATGGGCCGCTTTAGACGTCGTCGAGAAATATTCCGTCCGCGTCGCCGCGTCCGAACACTCCGAACGGAGTGCATGAGTGCTGGAATAACAGAGTTCGCGCCTTGCGGATGGCTGGTTTTTGGGATACACCCTGAGCGAGGATGCCTACGGCGAGGTTGTATCGTACGTATTTGTCGCTCTTTCGCGCTCTTTCTCGCGGTCGCGATCGCGTTCCCGCTCGCGTTCCCCGCTGGCGTTCCCCGCTCGCGTTCTCGCTCTCTCTCTCTCTCTCTCTCTGTCTCTCTGTCTCTCTGAGAGAGAGATAAAAGACGAATTTGTAGGGGTGATAAATGATTCGCTTAGTACAGGTAAATGTCCAGAGGGGTGGAAAACATCTACGATAATACCGATACCAAAGATAAATAAGCCAAAAAAAGCGAGCGAATATAGACCGATTAATATGTTACCGATATATGAAAAAGTGTTAGAATTAGTTGTTAAGAAACAGTTGGAAAAATTTATAGAAGATAATGAAATAATAACTGAACATCAATCGGGATTTAGAAAACATCAGTCGTGTGAGACGGCAATTCAAAGTATTATCGAGGACTGGAAGCGGTTAGTTGAGGAGAAAAAAATGGTAGGAGTGATATTCCTGGATCTTAAAAGAGCGTTCGAGACAGTAGATAGAAAAAGATTATTGGAAAAATTATATCAGTATGGAATAAGAGGAGTTGTATTGGAATGGATAAAATCATATTTAAGCAATAGAAAGCAGCAAGTTAGATTCAATGATATATATTCTGAATTAATTGATACTGTATATGGCGTGCCTCAGGGATCTGTATTGGGACCTCTATTGTTTATTCTGTATATAAATGATATAGTTAAAATCTGTCCTAAGGGAAGTAGATTTAAGTTATTTGCAGATGACACGACCGTGAGTGTAACAGGAGAGAGCTGCGAAGAATTAGAAATGAAATTGAATATGGTGTTCGGTATAGTTGAAGAATGGATGAATGTAAATATGTTGAAATTGAATGCTGATATGACCAAATATATGATAGTTAGAAGTATAAGAAAGGAATTGAAATCAAACATAATAGTGAAATGCTTGGATGGAACTGTTATAGAGCGTGTGGAGAATGCAAAATATTTAGGTGTTATGATTGATAGTAGACTCCGTTGGGAGGATCACTGTGATTATATGTTAAAGAAAATCGGGAAAAAAGTAAGCTTTTTGAATAGAATAGGGAATGATATATCGGTGTACACTAGATGTACTGTGTATAAGTCAATCATAGCACCTCATTTTGAGTATTGTGCTACGTTGTTTGTAGGCATGGGTGAAACGTAGCTGAATCGGCTGCAAGTGGCTCAAAACAGAGCCATGAGGGTCATTTTACAATGTTCGCGATATACTAAAGTAGAATTAATGCTGCAAACCCTTAGGTTTATGAGTGTGAGACAGAGGCTAAGATACAATGTGTGCATTTTTATTTTTAAGATAGTAAAAGGTATGTTGCCAAAACACTTAGGTAATAAGATAGAAATAGTAGGAGATGTGAGCGGAAGGCAAACGAAACAGACCGGGAGTATTGCAATACAATTTCGTAGAACAAGAAGCGGACAAAAAAGTTTGTTTTATGAAGGTTTGAATATGTACAACGCCTTACCGACTGAATTAAGGCAATGTGAAAAATTAGATCAATTTAAACGTATGTTAAAAGAATATATTGTACCTCATGTTGAATAATTGTAGACATTTGATGTAAATAATAGCCGAGAAGGCTAATAAAGCTCAATCAATCAATCAATCTGTCTCTCTGTCTCTCTGTCTCTCTGTCTCTCTGTCTCTCTGTCTCTCTGTCTCTCTGTCTCTCTGTCTCTCTGTCTCTCTGTCTCTCTGTCTCTCTGTCTCTCTGTCTCTCTGTCTCTCTGTCTCTCTGTCTCTCTGTCTCTCTGTCTCTCTGTCTCTCTGTCTCTCTGTCTCTCTGTCTCTCTGTCTCTCTGTCTCTCTGTCTCTCTGTCTCTCTGTCTCTCTGTCTCTCTGTCTCTCTGTCTCTCTGTCTCTCTGTCTCTCTGTCTCTCTCTCTCTCTCTCTCTCTCTCTCTCTCTCTCTCTCTCTCTCTCTCTCTCTCTCTCTCTCTCTCTCTCTCTCTCTCTCTCTCTCTCTGTCTCTCTCTCTCTCTCTCTCTCTCTCTCGTGGTGAGTACAGCGTGCATGTCTGTTTGTTGCTCTTGCCTAGATTAGACATATCTCTGCCGCAGGCTGCCTTCGGGCATTTTTTGTTGCAGGCTGATAAGAGTTTTCATTGCTTATCACGAATGATAAATTGATATCTTGCCGCTTGTCACCTTTGGCTTATTTTTTTCGGCGACAAGTCTACCGGCAATCTAACCTAGCTTTTGGCTGCTGTATTCATCGTACGGATTTTTCTGGTGCGCATGTGTACGTCCACCTGTTCCTATTACACTGCTCTGCTCTGTGCCTGTCGGGTGGGAGAATCTTGGATGCGCGTGCGCCTGCTGCCTGTGCTTCTCCGGTCTATCTGCCTTTAGGCTGGTACGCATGTGATGCGCCCCTGGTTGCGTGTTCCGGCTGGTTCTCATGTGATCATTCGTTACTATCTGTGCGTCGTGACATCTGTGGCGACTTTGACGAGCGACGACTGCCATCAACACGATCTTTGTGCGGCTTCTCTGGTTTTATTCCCTGCTATATATCAGGAACAGTTCGATTCGATCGATCCGGACAATTAACTGTGTGCTGACTCGTTGTGTGTGTGAAGCGCCTATGGTGTTGAATGTTGAGCGGTGGTGATTGCCACTGATCATGCAGCGTGCGTGCACTAAGTGCAAGAAGCCTATTGCGACTATATCGGTTGAGTGTGAGTGCTCGAGGGTGTTTCATCCTGGTTGCATCAAGCCATACGCTTCCTCTAATAGGTACGCGGAAGCTTGCTGCAAATCGTTAGCTTTTCCATCAACTATCCCTCTTACACCAGAGGCAGACGATACCGCGCCATCATTTGATCTCATGAGCATGGCTACTCCTCAGGGCGCTAGCACTCAGCCGCTATCTCAGCCGCAATCGCAGCTCGACACTACAACCAACGAGTTGTTGCTGAGACTATGCGAACAAATCAGGGAATCAGATGCGAGACTCTCCGCTTTTATGGAAGATCAGCGGAGAACAAATAAAGAGATTAACGACAAACTGAGTAGGTTGAGCTGTATTGCGGAAACGGTGGCCCAAAACAGCAATCGCATTGTTAAACTGGAGCAATCGGTCTCTGAATTGGCACGTGAGGTTGGGGTGCTCAGGGAGCGAAAGTCTGCTCCGTCGGTCCCAAGAGCTCAGGAAAATGTAGAGAACGAGCTTGTCATCTCGGGAGTGCCAGCGGCATTGTCGGTCACTCCCGCCGAATTTGTTAAAAAAGTGTTTGAGGCCCTTGACGTCAAGGAGCTCTCATGTCACGTTTTGAATGTAAGACCTATGGTCCGTAAGTCACTCCCGGTCGCGAATCAGAATCGTTCCTCGCGTGCCGCCGAGACTGTCTCGCTCGCTGTGACCCTGACCTCTGGTGCTGTACGAGATGGGGTTATATCAAAAAAGCGTGTCAAACGAGTACTCAGACAGAGTGAGGTATGTGGCAACGATTCGGATCGTAACATCTTTGTGAATGAGATGCTACTCAAGGCCACATATGACCTGTTGCAGTCGACTAGGCGTGTTGCAAGAGATAAATCCTATAAATATGTCTGGATGAAGTCTGGACGCATATGTGTTAGACTCTCAGACGGCAAGCCTGTCATCAATGTAGATTCAGAATCAGACCTTGCTAAACTAGTTTGACCAGACCGAGCTTACCGCAAAATGCTTTCTGCTACTCATGAAAAATCCCTCTCGAGAATGTCTCAGTTTCGTGTTGCTCAGTTCAATGCAAATTCCCTTCGGGGGCACAATTGATCTGATTAGAATACATTTCGCTACAAACTTTTTTAATGTCATTTCAATATCTGAAACATGGCTGCATTCTGATGTTTCTGACGCTCTTGTGGCCTTGGATGGCTATTTCTTGATTCGTCATGATCGTGTGGGGAGGCGAGGTGGAGGTGTTGCCTGCTACGTTCATAAATCATTGAAGGTTAAAGTTATCGCCGTTTCTGCGGGGGTCGACATCAACTCTCCAGAGTATCTCATTATTGAAATCCGCTTGCCTAATAATAAGCCAATATTATTCGCGTCTGTTTATAGAAGACCTAAAGGTCTCCTTTTACATGAATTCGTTGAAGCACTTACGAGTGTTTCGCACCTTTATAAGAATATCATTGTCGGCGGCGACTTGAACTGTAACCTTCTATCAATGAATTTCGAAGCTAACTACTTGCGTGATCTTATGTTAAGTATATCGATGAATATTGTGCAATTCGGGGCTACGTATCATACGGCTACAACTGATTCGTAGCTTGATGTTTTGGCTGTAGATGATAGTGACAAGATTCATAGTTTTGCCAAGTCGGAGTGCCCGTTTATGGCTGGACATGATCTTTTAGAATTAACGCTCTTGCTTGGCACAAGCTTAGATAATAGACGCTCTATTGTAAGGCGCAGCTATGGATGCATTGATGGTGATGAGTTCCGTGACTACCTTCGGTCTGTTGTGGGGGACTCTGAGTTTCTTGTGCGCATTCAAACTATTGCTGATAATGTTGGTGACCCGTCTGATGGCCATTGTATTGATGGGTTTTGTGCATTGTTGTCTGGTGCCATGATTGAAGTACTTGATGCTTTGGCCCCTGCACGTGTATTTGTGATCCGGAAGCCTCCAGCACGGTGGCTCTCGGACGATCTCAGAGTGAGGCTCCGCGCTCGTAATAGATTGTACAAGCAGGCTAAGCGCTCGGACTGTTTACTGGACTATACCACCTATAGACTCTTTAGAAACCAGCTCAATGTAGATATCAAGCGTGCTAAGAGCGAGTTCCATTATAACTCTCTTATCAGTATTACGGATTCGGCCAAGCTATGGAGAGAACTTGAACGTCTGGGTCTGATCAAGTCAACACTGGTCTCTCCATTACACTTTTTCACATCCAACCAGTTAAATGCGTATTATGCTTCGGTTTCTGAAGCTCAGTCGCCGTGTTCATATGCGGACCTTGTCTCGGCTATTGCCCAAATTACTCGACCAACTTTGCGACCAGAGTTTAGGTTCTCCATTATAGTGCCTCGTGAGGTCTTTAAGCTCATTACAAATGGACTCTTGCACTCATATGCGTCGGGTTCAGATGGCATTCCGCTGTATATTCTGCGGATTGCTTGGCCCGTTATTTCTTCGTGGATTACTGTTTTACTTAATCGGTCGTTGGAGACTTCCACGTTCCCGTCGGAATGGAAGCGAGCACTTATTCGCCCACATTCGAAGATTCGAAATCCACAGTCTCCGTCTGACACGAGACCGATAGCTAATCTGCCGGAACTGTCGAAGATTCTTGAGAGGATTGTTGCCTCGCAAATTGCATACTATTTGGACGATTTCGATCTTTTAAATCCAAGACAGTCTGCTTACCGCCCGGGACATAATACGCAGTCCGCTCTGTTGCGGGTCTGTGATGACATCAAGCAGGGGATTGATAGTGGTCATGTCACAATCATGATACTCTTCGACTTTAGTAAGGCGTTCGACACGGTTCCACATCTTCGACTCCTCGTAAAGCTGAAAGAGATCGGTTTTTCTGATGCTGCTCTAACGTGGATTTTCTTATACCTAACTGGCCGATCTCAGGCGGTGGTCGATGATGTTGGTAATGTTTCTGATTGGCTGTTTACGTCATCCGGAGTGCCTCAGGGCTCTGTGCTTGGTCCCCAGTTATTTTTTCTCTACATCAACGATATATGCCGTGTCTTGCCTTATGCACATCACATGCTATTTGCTGATGATGTTCAGATCTATCTTTCGTGTCCGCCGGCTGACATCATTCGTGGTCTTGAATTGATTGCTAGAGATGCTAAAGCCATTTTTGATTATGCCGAATTGAATGGTCTTAAACTCAATCCGGCTAAGTCAAAAGTTATCATATTCGGGAGTAAAGCGCATATAAACAATATTGATCTCAATCTCTTACCATCTGTAGTTGTGAACGACATGTCTCTACCTTTTGTGAGTGAGGTGAGAAACTTGGGTGTTATCCTTACGTCCAGTCTTTCTTGGAGGAAGCACATCTTGCTTGTCTCACAGAAAGTTCATTATGCGCTATATAATCTCAAGTTCAACAAGAACTCTCTCTCTTTACTGCATTGAGAATAAAGCTTGTCGTCACCTTAATTATGCCTCACATCGACTACTGCTGTCTAGTGTATCATGGCTTGACGGACGAGTTAAACACGAGATTACAAAGGCTTGTAAATTGTAGTATCCGATTCATCTGCAATCTTAGGCGTGATGAACATATAACTCCGTATAGGCGCCAGTTGGGATGGTTCCGTGTCGAAAATAGAAGACTTTATTTCTTGGGCTGCCAGATGTATCGGGTCCTCCATTTGCGTTCACCATCTTACCTGCGTGAACTCTTTACTGCACCTGATCCATTGCTAAGGAGATCCGAACGACTGGTCACCTCTTCTCAGACCTTCCATCTGCCTGCTCATAGAACGGTTACATACAGAAACTCCTTTCATATCTCTGCAATCTATTTCTGGCACACTCTCCCTGGCAATATAACATCTGCATCTTCTCTTGCATTATTTAAGAGCCTTCTCCGATCATTTCTGCAGGCATCCGAGTCGGACTGACATGAGCCTATCAGCTTTCTTCTTATTCTAAAATGCTATCTTCTTTCTTTCTGTTTATTGTTGTTGGTTGAGGTGGTGTGCGTTTGGTGGCAGCGTTAGGGGTTAGCTATGAGTCAATTAGCTTAAGTGCGTTGCTTGTGCTAAGCCGATTAGTTTTAGTTGCGTTTAGTTTTAAGTTGTGTTGTTATATATAATGGATTCTTGTTGCTTTATTTTATACCGTGTATTATGTTTTGCGAGTTATGTATTTTCTATAATTCATTGTTATTGTACTATACGGTATAATTGTAACTTAGTATATTGTATCTTTGCCCTATAGCTACGCTTGGGCATAAATAAACATATCTATCTATCTATCTATCTATCTCTCTCTCTCTCTCTCTCTCTCTCTCTCTCTCTCTCTCTCTAGAAGTAAGACTAATGCGAACTACACTAGATATAAGATCCTAAGAAATCAAGCTCAGGCCTTAGTACGTTCCGCCAAGGAAAAACATTATCTGGACGCCTTTCAGAACGGCAGCGAACCGACTGCTATATGGAAGAAACTTAAACATCTTGGTCTCTTAAAATCCAAAAATGTTGATAGGAAACTCATCTTCTCCACGGACGAACTTAACGAATTCTTCGCAAGTGTTGCGGCGGGCTCAGACGGACAGCAGACTCACCACCCTGTCTATCTTGGCGAGGAAACTTATGAAGACTCAAAATTCTACTGGAGTAACATTGAAGAAAAAGTTGTGACAAGGGCTCTGCTACGAATCAAATCTGATGCGGTTGGAGTCGACGGTCTGTCTTGCAAACTCTTCATTCGGGCTCTACCTTGTGTCCTTCCGGTTTTAACTCACATTTTTAACTTTAGCCTGACCTACGGTGTCTATCCTCGAACTTGGAAGACAGCGATAATCTGCCCGATTCCGAAGGTTAAATGTCCGTCGGAAATGCGTGATTATAGGCCTATTTCGATCCTTTGCGCGGTTTCAAAGGCATTAGAGCGCATCGCGACTGAGCAGATCTCGCGCTATATGGAGGACACGGGCACCTTGGATCCATTTCAATCTGCGTACAGGAAAGGACTTTCTACACAGTCCGCGTTAATTCGCATCCTTGATGATGTGAGACAGGCTGCCGACAGGAGGATGGTGACAGTTGCGGTCTTTTTTGATTTCACCAAAGCATTTGATTACGTCAATCATTATATCTTAATTGACAAATTAAGAAACCTTGGCCTCTCCACTTCGGCCTTAAGATGGTTGTGCTCCTATCTCGATGACAGAAAACAAGCTGTGCGTGATCCTGAAACGAGGAAGACGTCGTCAGAGCGTCCAGTGTTCACCGGTGTGCCTCAGGGCTCAGTATTGGGACCTCTTTTATTTGTCCTCTACTTGATTGGTTTCGGCAGAGTCCTTAATCACTGTAAATACCATTTCTACGCTGATGATCTGGTAATTTATCTACACACTGAGCTTAAAAATCTAACTGAAGCTATTCTCAGAATAAACGAGGACATTACTAGCATCACGCACTGGGCTACAACTAACAAGCTATCTCTTAATCCTAGCAAGACCAAAGCCATGATCATGGGCACCTCTAGATACATCAGTGGACTGAACTTGGATGAATTGCCTAGAATCTTCATCAACGATGCAGCAATTCCTTACTGCGACACAGTGCAGTACCTGGGTGTCCATATTGCGAGCTCACTTTCTTGGGAGAAACATATTACTAAAACATCAGCCAAAGCCAATGCAACTCTCCATCAGCTAAAGCTCTGCAAACACCTACTACCGCCTCATCTCAGATCACGGCTTATAACTACCCTGATTCTGCCACTGTTCGATTATTGTTGTACCGCACTCACTGACATCACTACCGAACACAACCTTCGTCTACAAAGGTCCTTGAATACTTGTGTTCGGTTCATCTTCCAGGTAAAACGGGATGAGCACATAACTCCTTTCTATGAGAAGCTACAATGGCTCAAGATTAGATCCAGGCGTATCTACTTCGTCGGCTGTCTGACCTTCAAACTCTTGAAGCTTGAAACCTCTGATGCTACTTCTTGTAGATTTGAACGTAGATGCGATATAGTCTCCCGAGATACTAGAGCATCGGCTGACGCTCTCATCCTGCCGCAGTGTCGCACAGAATTTTATAGACGATCTTTCATCTGCTCAGCCGTTGAGTTTTGGAACAGTATTCCAACCGACATAAGTCGTGCACCTACCCTTGACGCATTCAAACTAAAATTGTACGACTATCTGCTTAGTAATAATGTCTGACGTCTTCTGTTATATTTCTTAAAACTTATATACACATACATTTTTCTTTAATTATTTTATTTTTGTTTTTATCTCTTATACAATATTTGTTATATTTTGTATGTGATGGCAAATATTCTTGTACAAGTTTCTCACGCTTGAGGGGACATTGTCCCAGAGCGTATAATAAATAGCGATTTCTCTCTCTCTCTCTCTCTCTCTCTCTCTCTCTCTCTCTCTCTCTCTCGTGTGGTGAGTATCGCATGTTGCTGTGTTTCCTTGCTCTGGTATTCGGCGAACTCCATCTTTGCCGTAAACTGCCTTTGGGCTGTTTTGTTGCAGGTTTAAGCAGGTTCTTTGTTGCTTGTCAAGACTGATATTTTATCTTTCTTTCCTTGCAACTGCTGTGCCGGATATCTTGGAGTAAAATATCACTTCCGATTCTAACTTTACTTTTTCCCGATCTTGGGACTGACGTGGACTCTTGCTGCGCATGCTCCTACTTTTCTCTCTGCCCTTTACTATCTCTTGTGCCTGGATTTGCGCATGTGTTGCCATCCGATTCACGCATGTGGTGACATATGTCAACTTCGAGACGTACTACCATCTGTTACCTACCGGACCGCTGTACTGCATTTTTCTGGTTCTACTCCCTGCTGCGGTCAACGGATTACTCATGCAGCGTGCGTGCATTAAGTGTAAAAAGTTTATTGCGACTAATATGCGAGAAATAGTGCGGGGTCCTTTGTCTATTGTATGAGAGATTCTCTTAAATTTCATTTAAAGTAAATAAACATTAAATTATTTGTTTTCACGTTCGCATATAATAAACAAATTGAGAGGGCTGGCGAACAAAGCTGGTTGTTATTGCTAGAGTCATGTAGTAAAAACAATAAAGTACACAAACTTTTCGATCCTTATAAATGTGGTCTTCCTCAGTGTACATTAAATTTAATAAAAATTAACCGAAAATATCATGATCTCGCTCATATACCTACTTTATTTTATCGGAAATTATGGTCATCAAATCCGCACATTTGAACAACAAAGATTCGCATTAATAATTAAATAAAAATTAAAATTAACCGAAAATATTATGATCTCGCTCATATACCTTATTTTATCGGAAATTATGATCTCGCTATATCGGCGTTAGAACGATTGAAATTGTTGCCATAAGATGGTCATCAAGAACCGCATATTTGAAAAATAAAGATTCGTATTCATAGTCATGCCTGATTATAAATTTCTGGTTCGTAATGCCTTACGGTTAGGCGTGATGTACAATCATGATCTTATCAAAAGTCTCCTTGAGTCGACATAAGTGTGGGATGTTCTCATAAATCCGCTCTTGCCCATATGTTCCATCTGTATTAACCGATACTATTAATTGACAGTTATGGTATTTTAAACAATGTGAGCGTGAATTTGAAGCGTGAATTTTAAACCAAGAAAAACGTCATACCTGGATTTAAAGTTGTCACACGGAGGACGGAATACGTGTGGTTGTGTGAACAATTGTTTGGCAAGTGCGGATGGAACTAAAAATGTGCGGAAAGATATAGATAGGGGAAATGTGGTGAATTTCCACCTTTACCACATTTCCCCTATCTATATCTCTCCGCACATTTTTAGTTCCATCCGCACTTAACAAACAATTGTTCGCACAACCACACGTATTCCGTCCTCCGTGTGACATCTCTAAATCCAGGTATGACGTTTTTTTTTGGTTTAAAATTCACGCTTTAAATTCACGCTCACATTGTTTAAAATACCATAACTGTCAATTAATAGTATCGGTTAATACGGATGGAACATATGGGAGTCAGAATTAAGTTTCCTTAATAATATGTACATAGAGAGCGTTAAGATTCTCCGTGTCTTTTTGCAAATTAATAGTGTCATCAAATTTCTTAATATAAAACATTTCAGCTAATTCCCTCTTTCTAATCTGTCTCTCCCTGTGTATTATTTCTGGCTTTTGCCAATCAAAATCATGTCCTGAGAATGTTCGATGCTTACTAACTACCGACTGTTTACTCAAATCTTTCTTGACATCGTTTTGGTGTTCCCGGAGACGTGTGCACAAATGTCTTTTCGTCTGTCCTATATACATCGCATTGCAATTTTTACAATTGATCTTGTAAACTAATTCAGTTTGTTTAAGATCATCAATTCTATCTTTGCCTCGTTTAATTAAGCAATCTAATTCTTTAGGAACTGTAAATAAAGTGTTGAGATGGAACTTTCTCGAATTGTGACATAAGTTGTCACTTAAACCTCTAATATAAGGTAAAGGTATACAGTTCTTTAAGGGGTCGTCTCACTGTGAACGCTCGAAAAATTCGCTATTTTTATAAATTTTTTTTTGGCAATACCAATGCAGATAATTGAATGAATGTTTTTAGTACTTATTAGGCATGCTTTAAACAACAAAACATATTTTTTGTAGAATTTTTAGTGAAGTTTATTTAATGAAAAATACAACAATGCGAACAAGTAAAAAAAAAAGGTTGGTCCACTGCGGGCATTGTAACTGCTCGTAGAATCATCTGAAACAAAAAAACAAAAAAGATTCTTGATTAGTATGAGTGTCGCTATAGCGTGAACCTCCAGAAATAATTTATGTTTGAAAATAAAAAAATGGTGGAGGTTTAAAGAAAAAAGTTGAATAATATTATTCAAGTTTTTTCTTTAAACCTCCACCATTTTTTTATTTTCAAACATAAATTATTTCTGGAGGTTCACGCTATAGCGACACTCATACTAATCAAGAATCTTTTTTGTTTTTTTGTTTCAGATGATTCTACGAGCAGTTACAATGCCCGCAGTGGACCAACCTTTTTTTTTTACTTGTTCGCATTGTTGTATTTTTCATTAAATAAACTTCACTAAAAATTCTACAAAAAATATGTTTTGTTGTTTAAAGCATGCCTAATAAGTACTAAAAACATTCATTCAATTATCTGCATTGGTATTGCCAAAAAAAAATTTATAAAAATAGCGGATTTTTCGAGCGTTCACAGTGAGACGACCCCTTAAATCGAAAACTACATTATTATCCGCGGAGCTATTAAGTGTTGTATTGCGTATTTTAAGAAGGTTTAAACGTTTGGCAACATGTTTATTGATAACTGGTTTTGGAAAACTATTGTTAATTAAAATTTCTTTAACTATTTCAATGTTGCAATCGTGGAATTTATTGTCTGAAAGTAAAATAGCGCGATTTACCAAGCTTGTGATGGTGTTTAACTTGTATTTTAAGGGATGGTTAGAATGAAAGTTAATGTATTGCCCAGAGAACGTCGTTTTTCGATACCAATTAGTTATCAGTGTGCTCCCGTTCCTGATAACGGTCGTGTCAAGGAAGTTGAGAGACCCGTTCGTTTCAATTTCGTGCGTGAATTTAAGTCTGGGGTGATAATCATTAAAAACCTTCAATATCAAGCCAACACTAGCTTTAGGGACAACAGCGAAAATGTCATCAACATATCTGAAAAAGATCGAGATATTAAGATTTAAGCGATCTAAGCGAAACGTCTCCAAGTCATCCATAACGATATCAGCCGCGTCGGGAGATAGAGGAGATCCCATGGGGCTGCCGAATATTTGTTCATAAGTTGCGCCATTAAAACTAAAACTGGTGGACGATAAAATAAGATCCACGGCGTGTAAAAATTGTGGTAGATTGAGATCTGTTTTCTTGGAGATGTAGACCCACCTTTTTTTAATTCTCTTTAAAACTAAATCCTTAGGAATGTTA